>PVJD01005000.1:74342-123995 GCA_004026545.1 Mormoops blainvillei
GAGGGAGAAACTGAAATTTGTTGTTCCACTGACTGATGCATCCATTGGCTGACCCTTGCATGTGCCCTGACTGGAGCATGAACGCGCAAGCTTGGAGTATTGGGATGATGCTCTAACCAACTGAGCTACCCAGGCAGGGCCTGGGTCATTTTAATATTGTATCCTCTCCTCAATCACGGCAGGAGAGGGAACAGTGATTCCCCCAAAATGCAACATAAAAGCACCAAGGGCAAGAGGCAGGGCCCCCCTTCTGCCCCCGCCCCCGGCTTCTTCACAACGAGCGCCGCTCCATCCTGGCGCACCTGGGGCTGCTCGGCCATTTGTTCTGATCCGGCTCAACAGCCAGAAATAATCATGAAGTGTGTGTTTATTGAACACTGCTGCAAATTTCTCTGATACATATTTTTATATGAATGTGCCCTAAAGCATGAAACAACTAGCGATCCACATAAACTAAAAAAGAAATACAATGAGGACAGAAGTGCTCCTTTTTAAAAAAAATACAATGTGCTTTTCCAGATATATGCAAATAAATGATAAATCAGTTCACCTGGAGGGCTTTCATAAATATATAAAACTGTCATTGTCTGTATTATTAAATTACATGTAAAAAAATCATGTCCTGGATGCAAAATAAAACATGTTGCTCCCTGTGGAAAACCAACCATGTGATGTACAGGAGCAAATATCACATGGAGAAGAGAAGCCATTTATAACCCAGAGATCTTACAAGTATTTTTAAAATGCCTTTGGGTATTGATAGAATTTCTGCATTACACTTACAGCATAAATGGCCATCTGCTCTGGCAGATTGTTTAAAAAAAGAAAAGGAGAACCCGTGGTAAATCAGTCTTCAAACTTAGAGGTGAGAGACTATTCATGTGTTCAACCAAGCCGAGCGACTGCAATCGCTAAAAAAGGCTTTCATTTCCCCCTGGGCTAGCCGGGCTTCCTCCTGGGGACTCTGGTAATCTGCATCCATGGGCTGTCTTTGGCAGGGGTATCTAGCACCCACTTACAGCTGAGGAAAAATTTACAATGGACAGAAATGATCACAACTGTCTGTGGTTCTATCTTGCAGCAAAAAAGAGAAATCAACAAACTGCCCTGACTGATGTGGCTCACTGGGTTGGGCGTTAGCCCATGAACTGAAGGGTTGCCAGTTCGATTCTCGGTCAGGGCACTTGCCTGGGCTGTGGGCCAGGTCCCCGGCTGGGGGTGTGCGAGAGGTAAATCGATCAATGTATCTCTCACACACTGATGTTTCTTTCCCTCTCTTTCTCCCTCCCTTTCCCCCTCCCTTTCCCTCTCTCTGAAAATAAAATGAATAAAAAAATCTTTAAAAAAACTGAAAAACTCTTTTAAATCATTATTATTATTTTACTGTCCTAGGTCACCGGGTAGCCATCATTCAGGGGCCAGATGAATGAGGGACGACGTGCCCACTCATCACCACACTTGGGAGAACACTGAGAGGGAGCCTGTATTCAAGCACGCAGGAACACGCTATCGCTGAGGCAGACTATACACAGACTATCAAATAAACACCTGGCCCCTCCCCTCGGACACAGTGAGAAAGGAACAGGTCACAAACTAGAGGACCAGGGAAAATGATGAGATTGGCCTGTGCTCACCGCCCTGAATTCTATCCCGAGGGTCCCTAATGAACACCTACCTGTCAAAGATCCTCTGTGGCTGCATCATGCTGTGGACAACATGGGTCAGGTGGTCTTGGGCTGCGACCACTTCCGGGGGAGGGTTGTATTTATTCACTGCCACAACCTTTTCCAGAATTAGAAATGCAAAAGGGAAACAAATTTCATTTTGAAAAAGCACGCAAGGCTCCGATTTTCTTTAATGAAATAGTCTAGACATGCAATCAGGTAGAGAAAATCATTTAACGGGGGCTCGTGAGTTTTCGTGCTCAGCCTTCATGTCGACTCTAACTTCCCTAAAGCCTAAATAATGATCATTATTTTAAAATACTGAGCTAGAGTTCTTTGGTCCTCTACTTCTTTATAGTGTCTGGTTTAGGAGGGAAAAAGCAAAAAGCAAAAACAAAACCTCTAACACCCAAGATTACTTTTGCTACCATAAACATCCCAACTTTTAGTATAAGAAGAAGAAATAAAATACATAGTTCCAGATTCCTGGTAATTGATACTGCAGAATTTTTTTCTCATGCCATCTCCCCAAGCACAATTATCTCAAATTCTACCAAAAGCCCCTCCCCTTTTAGCATAACTCTCTCTGTTCAAAGACACGGGCCTTCTCCTCCTAAGGCACGGCTCTCTATGCTTTGGGCATCCCTCTAAAGACATTATCCTGTCTGCCACACCTTTTCTTAATTCGCAGCTTTGAATTTTATTCCCTTTGCAAAACATTAAAGGGAAAGAGAAATCTAGTAAGTGCCTTTGAGTGTAAGAATAATAACAGACTCTCATCTGTAACTATGGTTAATCAAGATTTCAGAAAGGCATTTATGAAATGGAATGATCTGCCTCTCTACATACTTGTACCTGTTTTCATTCCCATCTCAAATTTGCATCCAGTGTAAGGAACCCCTCGTTAGTGGAGATCTCAGCTGTCTCCAGCAGCTAAGGCAAGACAAAGCAGCTAGCACAGGTGTGGTGGGGGGTGGGGGGTCAGGTGCTAGCGTTCAGTAACTCTGCAACTGTGTGTCCAGGTGAATTATTAAGTTAAAGAGCAGAATTAAGGACTTGAAACAGCAGAGTAGTGACTCATTTGGGCAACTTTTGAGTATATGGGAGAAGGATATTATAATACATTTCATTATCAAATAAATTTTGAGAGTGACACACAGAATGACACACCCTCCAAAGATGATAGTTATCTAAAGTAACAGTCTGTCCTAATGCTACCAGCCTGTATCAATGGAATGAACGCTGCTGCTGAATCTGGGTTGATGTTCAGCTTTGCAGAGGGTTACCCAGGCCGATCCTAGGACAAGGAACCATTCCCTACACAAATCATTAATTTACATGTTGTAAAGTAATTATGTGTATCATTTATTGGTTATATGAGTCCTGCTGTGGGCAGCATAAGTTTTTCAGCTTATTAACTCAAAAACACATGAAACAATACAATTACATACCTTTTCTTCCACTTCAACCTTCTTCTGATCTAATTCTGTTAATCGTAGTAGCATAAAAATGACGAAGAACCAATATTCGGATTTATCCTATTTAAAATATCAAGAGGACTATTCAATCGCCTTAATTTCCTCAAATTAACAAGCACCAGTGTTCTACTTTCACGGCCTCAGTCCAGCACCTACCACCCCGTCAATCACATGCACACATACCCAGCCATCTCTACATTTTCACACTTACCAGCCCCCTTATATTAATAACTCAAACGCACATGGTGCTGTGTGACTTGTAAAGCTTCTCAAATGTGTGAGTTTGTTAATCCCCCTGGGAGATAAGCAGGACAGGTATGATTATCTTCATTTCTAAGGAGAAAACCAACTAAGTAAGCCTCAGAGAGGTGAAGCACTTAATCTAAGGCTTCATGGCCAGTGACTTAAACCGTATCTTCTAACTCAGTGATTTTCAACCTTTTTCATCTCATGGTGCACATAAACTAACTATGAAATTCTGGAGCACACCCAAAAATATATTCTTTGCCGACCTGACAGAAAAAATAGGTATAATTTTGATTGACTCACCAAAAATAATAATAATAAAAATAGTAATTACTTACCCTTTTTGCTCCAAAGTGACATTTAAAAAAATCAGATGACTATACTATACTTGTATATAAGGATTTCTGGTAACCAAGAATTAATCAGTCAGATGTGCACTTATTATGAGATGTGGCCAATAAGATGTAACTCTATTACATGACTTATATATTCATGGTTCAAGGCATGGCATTCACATTGCATGTCAATTGTTGTGTTCATTGTTGTTGTTTTTTTAATTTGACAATCTAAGGGAGAAAAGGTTAGTGCCCCTGACTAAACAGTCAGGCACTACATGTTTTAAAAATTCTTGCGAGACACCAGTTGAAAATCTGAATTAAAAATAAAATCTGAAAATCGCTGTTCTATGCAAATAATGAAACATTATTTATTATTAGTTTGTCGTTTATTTGTGACTTTG
Organism: Mormoops blainvillei; assembly: GCA_004026545.1. Taxonomy (NCBI): domain Eukaryota; kingdom Metazoa; phylum Chordata; class Mammalia; order Chiroptera; family Mormoopidae; genus Mormoops; species Mormoops blainvillei. Next base: position 78,470 of record PVJD01005000.1, read on the forward strand.
TTGCATTTCGTATTAATTTGTATCATTTATTATGAATTTGTTTCACAATAATAAAATGATACTCACTTACTTACGGAATGAATTCCTCATTACTCCCTACCATCTGCTGTGTTAGGGTCATCTGCCTTTTAAAGATATAATTAAAGTTTTTGTATTATGAAGCTACGTCTCTTTGGAGGGAAAGATAATAGTGACTGAGGCATTTTATAGGTGAGAGTGCGCATCGAACGAATATGCACTCTTCGCGGATCTGAAAAGGGGGGTGGGGGGATGGGCATCACCCACACTAAGCCCTGCTGCTTCCCCCCCCAACCCCGGCGTCACTTTTTAATTGCCTGCCACTACTCCTACACCACAGGTTGCTTTTATTTTTAAATCTTATTTTTCAATGTTAATTTAATTTGATTTTTTTTTTTGCCTGTCCGGGCATATTTAATCAAGATACACACAAAAACAAAGGTACTCAGAGGCACATACAAATTCAAGAGTCTATAGAAAGGTAAGTGAAGGCTACAGGGAGAAAAGTGGGACGAAGGGCAAAGGAACAAAGAGGGAGGGACAGTGGCCAGGAGAAAGGACCTGCCCACGGAAAAGAAGACAAAGCCTGAAAACTCGCATGCGTCTCTGAATCCCAGCTGCAAAGAATCCACGGGAAATACCTTTTTTTTTTTTCTCTATAATCATTTGACAACACTGATGTCACAGCTCTGTGCAGCCAATTTTGTTAGGTATCTAATCTTAAGACTTTCTTTCCTGTTATGAAACAGGAACCATTTTCTATCCACACCTCCAGCCCCGTGCTCCATCCTGTCACCTTTAGTACCTGCTGGATGGCTCACAAGTGGTCACACAGAACAGAGAATCTCAGGCTTTACGTTCACTGCCAGTGCTGCAGAGGGTGCTACCTGGCTTAACCCTTCCAAATGCTTCCTGAGAGATTGGGAATGAAGGTAAACACACGGTATTCACGTGCCTGGTGTTCTTTATCAAAGTACCTCTGGAGGAAGAGTTCCAAAGAAGCCCTCATCCCCCTGCCCCTGATATAAATGATCTCTTACCTGAACTGGATTTCCGAGAAGGTTGAGAACCCGAAGGAGAGGAAGATTTTCAATGTACTCTATTTCGCTCAGCTCAGCAATCTGGTTAATCAAAGAAACACAACATTATCAAAAGACGGAACGCACAAAGCGTGCTATAAGAGGGGATACTTCTGATCCTTTAAATTCAGCTGATCTTTAAAACTGCTCCACTGAAGAGCCAGCGTTTTAGCGAGGATTCCGCAAAGTTTCATAGAGCCAGGGAATTCATGCACGTGGACGCACAGCCCCACTTCCCTTTTCCCTCTCCGGCGGGAGGACAGTGAGGTGTTCTTCATCTCAGCCATGTTTATTCAGAGGCAGAAATAAAACAGGACACAGGATCAGAGAAAGAGTACGAAAAGTGCATGCAAAGGCTCCCCGTTTCTCTCCCACCACCCCACCCTTCCTAAACCACCAGTTCCTAATCTGCTTCCGCGGGCCTGGCTGGCGGTGGCCGGTGAAGCCTTCTTACTGCATGTACGTTGTAGTTTTTGTTTTGTTTTGTTTTGTTTTTTAAATAAGAGATAATTATTTTAAGGAAAGATGAAAATGGAAACTGTATGGCATATTTCCCAACATGGGTGTTCCACAGGTGTTCACTTAAAAATGCTTTTGTTAAACTGTGCAGTTATATTTTATACTCTCTTCTGTCTAGGTTAAGTATTACAACTTTTAAAAGGGAAAAAGGGGTCCTTAATTTGACCAAGGATAGAGCTTTGGTTACAGCAGGTCTGAATTTTCCACTAAACGAAAGACAAACACTTTTACTTAAATTTCCAGTAATTAGCATAATTACAATTTTATTTCAAATATATTGAACTTTAGCAAAAAATTAATCATCACTTTTCATTTGCATTTCTTCATGCATTGAAAAAGCACTCCAACAGCTTAGTCACTGGGAATTCCTGAGTTAGGCAGCCGCAGAATGCAGCTACAGTGTAAACTAGTCCCAAGGCTAAATCAGGGCAAGTGCGTACCCGCCATGTTTGAAGGCTGCCATTTTCAAGGACACAATGGGAAAGGCAGATTCTGAGTTACTAAAGGCAGCCTGCCCACATGAGTCCGTTGACAGCAACATTATAGGCAGCTTTTTCCCTAAGATGACTAGCTTCCCCCTTAGACTGCCCTTTGGGTCATCTATGAGATAAAAGGATCAGCTTTTATATTGTATTATTCAGGATGGTGGGAAAGTTAACTTGGCTCACGCTGGCCCAGTAGTAACTTCCAAACAATGGACTGACTTCCCTGTAGTACACAGCCCTTGTGCTTGGACCTAACACAAATATTAGGAGGTGTTTCCTGCAGTCGCTATGTCTCACCAACAAGTCCTGGCTCTGTGCACTCACAGACATTGCTGGCGTCCGTGGAAAGTGGCACATTCTTTCTACAGGGCAGTCTGTGTTAAAAATGCATAAGCTAGCTGTCCCACTTCAGGGGGTTTATACCGAAGAGATCGTCAGACAGGCAAAAATTAGATACAAGAACTCTCTAAAGTCCTTAGTAAAAGTTAAGAATAGCCTAAATTCCTAAAAGCGCCATCATTATGTCATTAAATAAGTCATGGTACAGTCCCATAACAGGAACACTACACACCCAATTAGAAGATGGTGACATCTACGGTGACTGACATGGAAGGATCTTCACATGTTAAACTGCATGGAATACACACAATCAAATTATCACTGCGGTGTGAGCTGGGATCCCTGGTCTTGCAGGAGTCAAAGGAGAGGAGTCCAGTTTCCCTCCCAGACCCTCCAAAGGTAGGATGAGGCAGAGGGGGCAAGCGTGGAGCCGCCGGGCTGCAAGTTCGCACGGCAGGGGAATGACTGCGCGCCAGGCGCTGGCCCCGCTGCACGCACTCAGCCGCTCTCTGCTGAGAGCTTGTGCCCGGTCGGCCCGCCCGCCCTCACGCCTTCTCTCCTCAAACGCCAAGACCCAAAGCTGTGTGTGTATCACGGACAACTACAGACGGCGTGGGGACACTGCACGCCAGATGACCTAAAGTGAAATATTGCCAAAAAGCTTACATTCGGAAAGGAACTTCAGCCATCTGCTGCTAAGAATGTCGGATCGGCATAGCCGATCCCCAGATTCTAGTCTGCCCCTCTTCTCGAACTTCCTCTGCCTGAGTTACCTCCGGCCCCCAGACTCGGACTTTGTCAACTGGACTTTGCAGGGAGACTTGTTTAGACGGCTCTTTCTTTTGGTCATTTCCTTCTAGGCCATGCTAACCAAGCCTTACATCTGGAGGTAACGGGGCCTATTAAAGCTTTTCTTTAGATAGATAGATAGATAGATAGACAGACAGACAGACAGACAGACATTTGTGAAATAATGACACTAAGTCTCACAAAAGTAAAACAGCATTCTCTGGGTAACATTTTTTGGGTCAATTTTAAATGCTAGAAATGACATCCAATCTAACAAGGACTGTAGAGTAGAGAGTGACAAAGGCCCCCAAATCACCAGCGGATGACAAACATTTGCAAAGGAATGTAAAATGTTTAAATGATCACGTGAAGTACAACAATGTTTCAATGTCTAAAACCAAGTAAATAGTACTTATAAAAGCGCTACCAAAAAACCAATATTCCTAACATCAAATTAATCATATGAGAAGCAATAGCTATGTTACATTTCTTTTAAATGATAATTTTTTCCATCTCCGATACATAGCACTCGCAGTAGTAATGGAGAAATCCCAGAGGAAATCTTGGGATGGCTCAAAGAATATTTCAAAGTACGGCCGGCTGCTCCCCAACCCGCCCACTGGGGAGCCAGGGAACTGCATTATTGTCACAAACCCAGTGATTGCCAGAGGACCCCCACCTTTGGGAAGTGTGGCCCTTTTTTTTTTTTTTTAAGTGGAGTCTCTTTAATATTTGAAGAGTATAAACTCCTTCCCTCACTCTTTTCCTTAAACTTTTCCAAATGTAATTTGAAAAGTCTCTTGAAATGGAAGAGAACAATACATTATTTGTGAGGTCCAGTGCTATTATTTTTAGACCAGTGCCATCAGGTACGGCAGCTACTAGCCACAGGCGGCAACTTAGCCCCTGGACTGGGGCCAGGATGAATCGAAATGGGCTGTAGTGTGAAACAGACCCCCGGTGGCAAAATCTTAGTGTGAAGCAGCCGAATATAAAATATCTTATCAGTAATTTCGTATGTAGATTATATGTTGAAATGGTAATATTCTGAAATTAATCTCACCTGTTTCTTTTTACCTCTTCAATGTGGTTACTAGAAAATTTAAAATTGCATACACATTTGTTTTATGCTATATGTTTATCAGAAAATGCTCTTCCAGGGCATTTACAACCATAGGCTTTTCTGAAAGGAGGGGCCGTTAGCACTTCATGTACTGTATTATCCCGGAGGGCGAAGACACTGACTCTAGAGGCCGACCAGTCTCGGTTTACATCCTGGCTCTGTTATTTGCTAGATAGATAGCTTTGCACAAGTTACTTAACCCTTCTACACCCCAGTTTCATCGATAAATAGCAACAATAATGGAGTTACAGAATAAGGATTAAAGGAGTCTGTGTAAAGTGCTTAGAACAATGTCCTGTGCATAAGTACTTGACGGCTGTCACAATTATTTTATGACTGCGATTGCTATTATTAGCGTTACCACTATTAAGGTAAGGTCCGTCCCGCCTCCCCAACACTCCCCACCTGTACGTGAGAATCATGTCAACGGCAATTTCATGAAAAAGACACTAAAACCATATGAAAGAGAGATTGCGCTGACTTCATAAGACACACGGCACAGTGAACAAAAGTTGTCCGTTAGAATTAACTTTACAAGTTGACGAAACAATTCAACGGACAAGTCGAGTGAAAGTGAGGGTGAACAGTTCTGTCTGTGTAATTAAATACCCACTGCTTCCCAGGTCTAAAGGCTGCCTTTTCTTGATTTTACAGACCTCACAGGTGCTGGAAGCTCAGCACCATCACCGCTGAACAGAGAAACGCCTCCATCCTCAGTAGGACCAATGTCTCCCTCAGGGTCAGCCCAACTTTCCACGAAGAAATAAACATTCAGTTTCCTTAGGAAATCTTTTCTAAACGTGTGACGAAGTAGTCAACATGCGTAAAATCACCACACGGATCTTACTGTATGAGAAGCCATAGGTACCGACTTAATACGCCATTAGAAGCACAACCACTTTACTTAAAATAAAGTATTATTAAGAGTGAGAGTCAATTTATATAATTTGTACATTCAGCCAGGCACAGAAATTTGAATGAGTCCGATCCCCTACACACACAGATTGGAGCGCACACTGTTGCTGCCCATGGGAGAGAAGAGTTCACTTCTCAAAATTTCACAGGAACACGTTTACTTTAGAAAGCCATGTGCACTTGGTTGCAGTTGAAACCTTTAAAGCAGTGTAATTAGGAAGAATCAAATTTTCAAAAATTAAGAAGTGTAGGTATTTTTTTTTCTTAAAGTCCTTCTTCAACTGCTGCTCCAGGAGGTTTTTCAGAATGACATTTCTAAGCTGGCATTTAATGGGGCAGCCCTTGAGCAGCCAATGAGGGGTCCTAATAGGTCTTCCTAATGTAGACACTGACACCAACACATGCGCCATGCGACACTACCTTGTTGTCCTCAAGGTTGATCACTTCCAGGAAGTCGTGACTCTCTAAGCCTTGGAGGCTGCTGATCCGATTGTGCGACAGATCCACAACCCGTAGGACTTTCAGTCTGTCCAAACCCGTGATCTTCTCAATCTGGTTATGGCTCTAAAAGGGATCAAAGATACTCAATGTCTTAAGGGCCTCCAAAGGAAAAGGTGTGATGACAAGTTTTCATTCAGAATACTGCCCCAAATCTCTCAAAGTCAGGAAACCATTCCTGTCATTCCTTCCCCCACCCCCATTTCTCACCTCCCTAAACACATACACATAGCCCAGAAAGGAGGCCCAACTTTTCAGCTGGAAGACTCAGAATATAATATTTTCACGAAAGTTAAAGCGAGAAGAATATTCAAATCAGAAGGGGTGACAAAAACTAAATAATATTGCATAATCTAAAGCCTAATGATAGTGTAACTCCATGTTTATCTTTAGGAAAAGAAACTCGATGCAGTTCTTTCATCAGCATCACAAGAAGCCACCTGAATATTGTAATTTCCACATTCACTTTGTTTTCAGCAACATCCTAAACATAATCACTTCGCATCACCAGGGCCGCGGCAGTGTGATACGAGCCTTCGGTTATTCATGCTCTTGTGAAGTTCCCGCTTCGTGAATCTGGGCCGGACCTATGATTCGTCTTGACCAAAGGAATGTGGCAGAAGTGTGCCAGACCCAAGTCTAAGGACGGAGCAGGCCTGGTAGCCTCCCGTTGCATCCTGGAGCCCTGTCCGGCAATGTAAGAACGCTGGCTACTCTATTGGGGAGAATGTGTGCAGAGGCCCTGTGGGGAAGCAGAGGTCCCATGGAGGGGAGTCCTGAGGCTAAACAGAGAGGAAAAACCCAGCCATCCCAGCATCCCAGCTGGGCGCCGGCCCTGCCAATCCGCCGGCCGAGTGAGGCCAGGCCAGCGGCAGAACCACCCACCTGAATCCGGCTCAGACTGCAGGGCTGCTGGCGAATAAAATTTCTCCATGCCACTAAACTAAGTTCTTCAATAATTCATGCACAGGCACCATCTCAGACAATGAGCATAAAACAAAGATTTAAGGCTCAGACGATGTCCTCTTTCCCAACCCCCATGTGCCCATAGCAACAAATAATGGTGATAACAATAATTTGCATTTTTCATACATTTTCCATCACACTTATAACTCCTTGGGTTCCTTAACCTTGAGGTGTAAGAATGTGCGGCAGTAAAATTAAACTCTTAGTTTAAGTTGAGAATCATACTAATGAGAATTTTGAGGTTTCAATTAATGCTGTTATATCCATCTTTAAACTTTTAAAACTTTTAATAAGTACTTATGAACTAAAAAATTAAACCATAGTATTCTCTTCCTCTATAATATTTTTCCTGGTACATTTAATAGCAAGAACTCATTTTCATCCTACTTTTCTTAAGATTTAACTTCAATAATGAGCAAAATTTGAGTTCACAGGCATAATTTATGGCTCTTTAAAATATATTAACAGAATGTTGATGATCTATAAAGCTGGGGGATAGATAGTACATGGGGGCTCATTAAACCATTTCCTTTATTTTTATGTGTGTTTGAAACATCCTATAAGAAGAAGGAAAAATGCTCATAACCCCATTTACCTAAGTTAAGTCAAATTTCATACTGTTCAGAGTTCAAAAAAGTTCTAGAAAGTGTAATAGAAAAGAAAAAAAATGACACTAAATTTAACATAATATCCATATTAATTTAACTTATTGAAATAAGACCTCCATATCCTACTTAAAATATGCCCACATACCTAATTTATACACACTGTACTTCTTTGCGAAGAACTTTGAAGTGCTGGGATATGGAAGATGGCCTGTATAATTCTCTACAGTGTCTCTGATGGCTTTCAAAGTGGCAGACGCGTAAGAGTAGGGTGAGGCAGAGAGAAGTTTAATTAGATAGCCTATGGTCATAAAGAAAGCAGGCCTGAGAAATACTCAGAATCGCAGAATTTCTGAGCTGAAAGTCATCCAGTCAAACCCTTTATCGGATGCTGAGAAACTGACACATCGCTCCGCAAAGTGGACATCCAGTTTCTGCACGAACGGTTCCTGCTTGTTTTGTCATGATTAGCAGGGAAAGGGGCCTTCGGAGAGAAGCCATTTCCTTAAATAAACGAAATGAGAAATCTTCATCTCCCAGTTTGGGAGAGAAACAATAAATGCTTCTTACTTAGACAAAATGAATTTTAAAATTTGAAATGCACTGTCCTCACTTGCTAAGGGACGTGGTTGTCACGACAGCCCACAAGGGAACCACATTTTCCCCTTAATTTATTGCAAAAGTTGATGGTAGACAATTTACTATTGCTGTGTATAGTGAATCATTCTTTTTTGTCTAAATTGTAAAAGACACAATTTTTAATAGTGCAGCAATTGGTTTTTTGAGTCCACAAATTAAAAAAAAAAAAGCATTAAACTGTTGAAAAACAGGGACCTACAGCCAAGATTGCTCTACCCAGCAAAGCTATCATTTAGAATCGAAGGGCAGATAAAGAGCTTCCCAGATAAGAAAAAGCTAATGGAGTTCATGATCACCAAGCCATTAGTATATGAAATGTTAAAGGGACTTGTTTAAGAAAAAAGATCAAAACACTGAATAATAAAATGGCAATAAATACATATCTATCAGTAACCGAATCTATAAAACAAACTAAGCATAAAAGAACAGACAGAATCATGGATATGGAGAGCGTTTCGATGGATGCCAGGTGGGAGGGGGGTGGGGGGGAATGGGTGAAGAGGTGAGGGGATTAAGTGGTACAAATAGGTAGTTACAGAACAGCCATGGGGATGTAAAGTACAGTAGAGGAAATGGGGTAATCAAAGAACTTATACTCATGACCCATGGACACGAACAATGGTGGGGGGATGGCCTGAGGGAGAGGCGGATGCCGGGTGGAGGGGGCAAAGGGGGAAAAACTGGGACACCTGTAATAACATAATCAATAAAATACAATTTTTAAAAAACTGTTAAATGTGTATCATTTTACTTTATGTATTTTATTAACATATAGAAAAGAAAACCTTCCTATTCTTGAAAATGAGTAATAGCATATTCTGTACTTCCTAGTTCCTCTTGGGTAGAGGGGTGGCAGGGATTTAGAAACATCCACCTAATCCATTTGTAGAAAAAAAAAAAAAGTAAGTCTTTTATGCTTTGTCCGAAAGCTACTTGAGACCCTATACTATCAACATGGATTACTTCTTTAGTTACTGAAACAAACTCTTAGAATGAAAGTGCTACATGCTGTTATTCCTTTTTTAAAAACAGGTTTTATTTATTTATTTTTACAAAGAGAGGAAGGGAGGGAGGAAGGAGGAGGGAAACATCAATGTGTGGTTGCCTTTTCAGCAACCCCTACTGGGGACCTAGCCTGTAATCCAGGTATGTGCCCTGACTGGGAATTGAACCCGAAACCCTTTGGTTCTGAGTCCAACACTCAGTCCGGTGCGCCACACCAGCCAGGGTTACATGCTGTTATTCTTAATAATGGGTTCCATTCTCCGTCCCTTCAGCACACCCCGGGAAGGCTTTCGACACACCAAGCCCCTCATAAAGTGAATGGGAGCGTCAATACAGCAAGACACGGAAAGAAAAGGGTTAGCTTCAAATGGGACAGCACCTACAGCCGATAGGCCTTCAAACTATCGTAACTTCACAATGTGACCCTTAAGCAATTTTTAAATTTGCAATCCAACTTATCAAATTCATTTTCATTGGTGCTTTGCTAACCTGCCTTAGTGAGCAGAAAACATGCAACCTCAGGGAAATGATTAACCCTTTCCATGCTTCATTTCCATTCCCACTACTGGGAACCAGTACTTTACTCTCTCCTAACTCACTGTTAGAGGAGAGAAGCCTCGTAAGAAACACACTTCAATTTCCAAGCCGCGGAGAAAAAGTTAACATATAGCCATCCATCAGCTTTCCATGGTTAAACAAGACAGGGGTAGTATATTGTATATGTCACAATTCTGCAGACAACCCAAGATATTTTAAACAACAGTTCAACACTCTCCTATGGGAGAGTTCAGTTAGGAATTTAATAAGCTGCCAGCCTCATGACTTAAAATCCTCCCTGCCCACCTTGTGACAGATATAATAAAGAACAGCAAAGCCATCCAAGGTTAAGAGGGAGGAGGGAAGAGGAAAGGAAGAAAAAATAAAGGATGATCCAGAAAGCATATTATCAGCCCCCAAATTAGTGAGCTATGCTATTATTTCAAAAATGCAGTGTATTTGGGACTATTCTGATTCTGATCTTTTGGTAAATGACCTGTATTTTCATTGAGCCACAGCCACATGGCATGTCACACAGAGTTAGAGAAGAGTGCTCTCTATGGGAAAAACACAAGCAAGTTTAAATGCTCTGCTTGGAGCTGTCCATTTATTCTCAGCACTAATTCTGGCTGTTAGAAGGGGAAACTAGCATACATTAATATGAAAGGACTGCAAAATCTCAGTGCCCAGAGAATATCGTGCGGTTCCTTTGGAAGGAAGAGCATTAACAGCAATAAACATAATGCTTAAATGTGCTTAAATGTTATGTCACCAATAAGACACCACCGAATGTCTTAAATTGTTAAGAGTATACCTTTCTTTCTTAGTGTAAAAAGTCAGTCTTTTGAAAACTGAATTTGGATACCAAGTTAGAAAATCATTTTCCATTGGCATAAAATATTGATATCACACACACACATCCACACCCCCATGCCAGATACAGGCAAGAGCAGGCAAACTGAAGACAACAGCATACCATTAAAGAATTCTTTCCTTGTAAAGCTGAAAATTCCTAAATAATTACCATCCATACGCTTATTAAAAGGCTAACCAGTACTTGTAAAGAAGAACACTTTTTGCGCGACTCACCAGACACAGGATTTTGATCGGTAACGCGCCTAAGCCGTTAATGGCTGTGATCTTGTTCTGGGCCAGACTCAGGTGAGTCAGGCCGCCGCACTGCTCCAGCCCGCTTATTTCTTCTATCTTGTTGTCTATAGACCAGGACTACGTTTAAGGAAAATGTTGTTAAAACATTTTAGAGGAAAAAGAAAAATGGTGTTAAATCAGACCATAGCCAAACCAGAGCACTATTGCAGGCCGACGCCGGATGGTCAGTAAATCCTGAAATAGTTTTCATACGGAAGTTAATACCAGGCACGACTTAAAGTTAGCTCTTTAAAGGAGTGGTTCTTTTGCGCATGCTCGGTCACACGTGCGCTCAGGGAGGCCTGCGGCCGCCTCCCCGGCAGCGCGCCTCCCCTTGGTCCCAGAGTCTCCCGGGGAATCTCGGGGGCTTCCCACGGGGGGACTGCTGAACAGAGGAGCCCTTGAGCGGCAGGGTGCAGCGAGCTGTACCCCCGTCCCAATCAGGGCGACAGCCTGGGAAGTGGCGCCTGTGGCACACGGTGGTGAAGAGAAACGATACCCTGGTACAGTGAGAGGAAGAGCCCTTCCTTGCGCCTATATTGCCTTCTCCTTTAACATACATGAAACTGCAACTCTGCCTTCATTTCCTCATCCACTAAGTTTCTATTCATTGCTAAAATCTTAACATCTTTGTTCCGCCATGCACCTGAAACTGTAATCTCAAAGTCACCAAATTCTCCTCTCCTCTCTCTGTCCCCAAATCTCTTTGACAAATGTTCAGGATTTGATATCATTTCTCCACCAGAGCTCAGTTTTCCCTCCCAAGTCACCTAAGACATGACCGTTTTCTCAGCCACTTGGTAATCTTCAGGGCATCCGATCCCTCACCAACACCTGGCTTTTTTTTTTTTTTTCCTTTAAAACATGTCTTTAATTATTCCCTTCTTTTCAGTCATTCCTCTGCCAACTTAATTAAGTTTTAGCACCAATGGGTACCTCTAACATCCTGTCCCCAAGTCACCTTATACACTGTAGTCAGGTTAATTTTTTTTTCAAAATATTGACTGGATATTAAGCTTCAATTAAGCAATTCTCATAGGACGAATGCCAAATTCCTCACTGTAGCATTTAAGGCTCTTCACTTTAAGCTAAACCTGTTTATTCAATTTCGTCCCCCTTATAATCCAAGGAGAATTCTCCCATTCTGCCGGGTGAATATTCTCGCCAGCTCTGGGACATGCCAGTAACCTTGTGACTGCTTTCCCACTGCTTTCTAAGCCCTGCCCACTCCTAGCGCTCAATTCCAAATCCCACTTTTCTTCTTCCTTTTTTTAAAACATTCATGTTCAACCAACATCTTAAGTGTTTCTTTTTGATAACTTCATTTTCTTATTTCTTTTTTATGACTTTTTAATTGTATTAGTAAGTAGAAATGATGAACTGGAAGAACATATTCACAACATATCGCAGACAGAGGACAAAGAGCCATATACTAATGGGGGAAAGGAGACAACCACCCCGTTGACAATGTGTTTCAGAAGGAACAGATTCAGGATATTTCCAGGAGGTCCCCAAAAAGCAAATCTAAGTGGCTAACGAACGTAAAAAGACACTCTACAAATTAAGACGAGATGTGGTTCTTCATCATCAGCTTAGCAAACATAAAAGGTTTAAACGTTTTAAAGGTTTGAAAAAAACAGACACGTTCATGCTACTGGGTATGAGGGCTCATTACCATGGAGCCACTTTGGAGGCGACGTGGTGTGAGCAGGTCCTGGTAGCCCCCCACTCCCCGCCCTGTCATGGTATCCACGCTAGACAAACCCATTCTTCCTTAAACCATAGAATCAACAGCCATGGAATCAGTTTTTCAAAGAGGAAGGGAGGGATCGTAAGCATCACAAAAACATGTATTTCATCTCATCATTATTTGTAGTGACCCTAGCTCTACTGTTTACAAGTTATGCGACTTAACTTCTCTCTGCTCAGGCACCAGGGTGCCGTGAAGGCCAAAGTTAGACTGTGCGGGTGGGGGACTAGGAAATGGGTGTGAATGAGCTGCATGATCCATAAAACTCCTACGATCATAGGGCCCTGTTTCCTCGCTGAATTAGAAGCACGTGAGGTCACATCCCCTCCCACTCGGCCAACAGCCCAAAGCGGAAGCTTCAAGGCCAGGATTGCTTCTGAAAAGAACTGGGCTGCAGAAGGAGGTCAATTAGGAAACTAGAAGCAATGATGAGAAAATGTTGCCAAATGAATCAGAAATTTCTAGATTTTCCTCACTGGCTCCATTCAGATTCAACGGCTGGGCAGAAACACAGCCCTGCTGGTCGTCAATGTGCATTTTCAAACCTCCTTCCATAAACCTTCCTGCCACAAGAGCTCTGGAAACAGACCTTTATGCTCACAAACGCTAGGTTCCCTTCGGCTCCCATTTCCTTAGGCTATTTAAATAATCATTCTGCTACTAAAACAGAGACCAGACCGTGTCTTTGCAGCTATGGTTTGTAACAAAGGACGCAAAACACAGGAGGGTGGGGGGGAGGAGAAAACTCATACAGCCATAGGTGAAATGAAATATCCTCTGAGTAGGCACTCTTTGGCAAGAGGAACTTCAAATGGTCATCTGTCTCAGTTTAGCGGCGGAAGCAATAGCCAAGGGGTCCTGCTTCAGGAGCCCTAGTGTCCTGGAGGCTGTGCTCCAACCGAAATGAAGATGCACTCCGAACTGCGACACAGGGTACACAGTATAACACGTGCTGGTGGGCTGGCAGAGCCTGGAAACAGTCCGGTGGGAAGCGGGCCAGGACCAGAAAACTAGAAAACAGAAACCCTGAGGCTATGAAGAGATAATGGGAATCGAAAAGGGAAGCTTGTTTACTTTGTGCACAGTCATTTTCCAAGACATTAGAGGCTAAACACAGTCCCCTGGGTACTTGCAGCGGGCTGGCTTTGACCGGAACGGCAGGTCTTGTTTCATGACATTAATATTGCAAAGGCCAAAGGGGGAGAAAAACAGATGCGTCACTTCAATCATAACTGGGGCTTCGGCAGCTACTGTCACCATCACTCGCAGCACGGGGGTCGGGAGTGGGGGAGGGCGGTGGGATTTGACCGAACATTTCTATGGAGAAATAAGTTCATTTCAGAAAAATGGTCATTTCCCAGCTCTTCATTCCCCTTTAGATTTCCAGGAATTTCAAGCATTATAAATTAATGAGGTTCTTGGGGAAGGAGTGCTTTTAGTTTTGTTTTGTTTTTCACAGTGGCACACGGCAGCTTCCCCCCTAGTGACTCCCACAAGTCACCTTGTATAGGACTGCCAGCAACGACCATGGTTAATATGCAGCGTGGTCCGCACAGTCGGTGTGGTCCACACCGAGCTCAGTTCACAGCTTGCTTTCAGGGATACCTTCATCTCCCCAGTTGCCTGTTTTCTTATTTTATGAACCTTGATAAACTATTACTTGCCCTTCCCTCCTAACATTATCCTTTCCTGTTCTCTCTCAGGTCTTGGGACTTTTGGATAAGAAGAAATATAATCTGATAAGTCACTGAACTATTCCCATGAATTAGCTTACTGGGTTAATCCTTTTAGGTATATTTTAATTTTCAAAGGCCACTAACAGGAGAGAGAGACTCAAAGAAACCAACATTATCATATTGCATTCCAACGCTCTAAAGCTTTTTGTTGCCTGAGTAAACCTCTTCCGTGGAATTTTAGATCCTCGAGGGAATGGACTGAAAGAACCCAACAGCACACCGGCAGAGCCCCACAGCCAGGGAAAAGCCCAACAATGTGTTTTTTACATTTTGGTGATGCTGTCAGCAGCTCACAGCGCTGGACATGAATTATTCACTAGTTCGGAATTCGCTCGTATTCATTGGTCTATGACCGAAAAATATGGTTCGGGTGCACAGAAAACAGTTGCTGAGAAATCCTGGAAACCTATCATGATTCTCTGAGTGGGGAGACCCGCCATGATGGCTTTAATCAAAACCAATCCTGAAAGATCTATATCACCTTGTCAGTGAAAAATGTTCTTCCCTGTGGGAGTGAAACTCTCTAAGAAATTAAACAGGCATACCCTTTAAATGGTGAGGGGATAAAGGTAGCAATTGCCCAATGAACTGCAACCTGGGGAACACAATGGAATTCAAGAGACTGGCCTCGGTTCAACCATTTTCCAAATACTCTGGGACGGTTCACAGGATCTCCCCGAGTCTTGGGCTCCTCGGCCAGCATCCTAGCGGCTAGTACTGGATGGCCGCTAAAATCCTGTCTGCATTTAAGAATTCTATGCATCATGTTTAAATTCCACAATTCTGTAATCGTGAACAACCAGTCATCGTTTATAGGTAAAGGATAAACTGTATCCTTTCTCAGGAATAAGAAAATTGACATACATTTGGCAAAGTTTATCATCCTGCAATTTAGGACGATTATCAATTAATCATCAGTGATCCACACGTGAAAGGACAAAAGAGTACAATAAGCTGCAAAGTTCGTATCTTATAGTTAATTCATTCTGATGTATTAATATAATCTACTCCAATCACGTTACCAGTATTACTAGCTTTATTAACTGATTTGTTTTTAAATAATTCTGTTTTTTAAATTTTGATAATCACTTTTATTTAACTTTATTTTAAAGAAATGCGCACTTCCCTCCCTCCCCCGGTAGAAAAGTCATATATGCCCGCTAAGGAAAGCTTAAACAAAGGTGAAAAGTATACAAAAGGTAACGGTCAACTGTCTGAAGCCATCAGAGAGGGAAAGCCGGCCTTGCGAGGTGTAACGGAGAGGACTGCCGGGTTTAGAGCTGAGGATCTCAGAGGGTGGTCCTCGGACCAGCGAGTCAGCATAACCTGGGCGCCCGTTAGAAACGCACCGTCTCAGGCACTACCCCAGGCTTACTCGGCAGGGGCCGGCGACCCGTGCTTCAGCCGACCCCCAGGGCATGCGGACGCGGCTGATGTGTGAAGCTTGGTAAATGACTGCTTCCAAAGAAATTAATATCTAATCATCAGGCTTTCGGTGTGTTAACTGACATAGGTACATCGTCGGCCCGTCGACGGCCTTTTTATTTACTTTTAAAAAATGTAATGACCACTCGTGAAACCAGCACCGTCACTATCACCCCACCCCCAACCCAAGAAGTAGAACAGCAGCAATAACTTTTATACCTCGCCTGTGCCTTCCTGATGTCCCCCTCTCCGAGATACTGGTAACCCCTATGCTGTTTATCTGTACCTCTTCCCTTCCCCACTGGTTTTATACCCAGATTATATTTAGTTTATTAAGCTCTCTCCTTATTGCTGCATGGGAACATATTTCATCCATTTTCACTGCGGTGTAATATACTACCGTGCAAGTATATGACAATTTATCCTTTCTCTTATCCACGAGCACTGGTCTGTTTCAATTTTTTGCTATTACAAGTAACGCTGCTACGAGCATTCGTCATTCTTATACAAGCCTCCGGGTACATACATGCTCAGGCTTCCAAATGTAGGAATGAAAATACTAGGTCATAGGCAACCTGGATGTTCAACTTCACAAGATAGTAGAAAACTGTTTTCCAAAGTGGTTGAACCAGCGACAGACTCATAGAGAGAAAGGTGACAGCTACTGTGGGGTGGGGGGAGTTTAGAGGGTAGAGGGATGGAGCAAAAAGGGAGAAGGGCTCATGGACGTGGACAACAGTGTGGTGGCTGCAGCGGGGCAGGGGGGGTGTTTAGGGGGTTTGATGGTGACAGAAAAATACAATAAAAAATTTTAAAAATATATAAAATGAGAGACATTGAAATAAAGAACAAACTGACAGTAATCAGAGGAGTGGGGGGCGGGGATAACGGGGAAACAGGGGAAGGGTCATCAAGGAACACGTATAAAGGACCCATAGACAAAGCCAAAAGGGGGTGGGATCAGGGCGGGAGGTGGGGATGGGAGGGATGGGGGGAAATGGACGAAACTGTACTTGAACAACAATTAAAAAAAAAAGAGAAAAACATATAAAATGAAAAAATAAAATAAATTGTCCTGGCTTAAAAAAAAAAAACGTAGTTGAAGCAATTTAATACCCATTAAGCAATGTAAAGAAATCCTTTTAATCTACCATGTCCCCCAACCCTTGGCGTTCTTACAGTTCTTAAATTTTGTCCACTGATCACTCATTTTCACAGAAAAGTTCTAAAGGGTGTGGTGTTATGTTCTAAGAGTTCCATCAAATGTGAAGAAAGATTTTTCCTACCAAATACAGGGTCTGGAACAAGTAACTCATTTTTTATTACAAAATCGTAAGCATATAATTCTGTAACATAACAATATCACACTCAAGCACACCATATGACATTTTAGGTGAAATGTTCAAATTAAGATATAAATTATTACACCCATATTATTACCCTACCAACCACACTCAAGCAGGCCTTACTTCTGCCGGGCCCCGTATGTCTCCCAGAAACTGTCCCTTCCAGCCCCCCCACAGCCCAGCCTCATTACAGGTGTCCTCCTGTGTATGAGCTGCTGCACCATCCCTGGAATGAGACACCAGGGGCAGGCAATTCGTTCTCCGCTCTGCCCTGAAAATCCTCAGGTGGGCGGAAAGACACTTGCTGAGAAAGAGAGGGCGCTGTTTTCCGTCACCCAGAGGACGTCCGTCTCTGGTGTAAAGAAGACTCGAGCTCATTAAACGCACAGGTCCCCCAGCTCCCCCCGAGTCCTAGGAGCCGGGGCTGCCCACCAGAGAGTAGGTGCTGTCTGCGTGGGAGCCTGGCTCGGGCAGTAGATCTGTTTGTGAAGCTGGTTGCAATTCAAAAGTTGTTTTGTTTTGTTTTTAATGATGGCATATTTGAAATACAATAGAGAAGCGTGCTATTTAAAGGGAATTTAGTGTGAATGCTTTTGTAAAATAAGTAATTATTCATTTTCCTTATGGCTGTATCTGGATTTTCAGATACTGAATTTATATAAGATAGGGTGTACATGTAAGTAAATTTGAAAAGAAGTTCAAACAGAACTTGTTATTTGGTTCTAGAATTAAAAGTAAGCCTTCGTTTATTAGAATGACTGTCTCGCTCAGCTTTTCAGGTATAAAATGCTCTTGGTAAGCGTTGACTTGCAGTCTGATTCCTTGGTAAATAAAACATCTTTCCTCATTTTGTGATTATTAATTCTTAATTATTTAAATGAGTCACACATCTTGAGTAAATTGCTTATCTGGTACAATTCCATGCCATCTGGGACACACACGCTTATTAATGGGTCTATTAACCAAAATTTCCCCTTTAGTTATCAAAGGATACTGTCCAAAATTAGTTTAGTGAGAGCCTGGTATGCCGACAGATCACCCATCTCAGAAATTTGGTTGCAGGAAAAATCGACCTTCTGAGGAGAAAAAGAAGCAGTGTGTCATGCTTTGTTTTTCATTCATCTTAACCACAATAACTGAATGCATCGCAAGAACGTATTTCTGGGTGCAGAGTTAGAATTCTTTACTGAAAACACACTAAAGCTAAAACAGTCGCCTGCTTCATCCCTGTCTACGGGGGGCCTGCCCGTCCACCTCGAGAGGCCGTACGGAGGCCTCTCCCTGTGGCCAGAGCAGTCGTCCCAACCCCAGGGCTCAGTCCCTGCAGCTACGCTCTCCATGTCAGCGCTCACTTCAGACCTTCCTCATCCTCCTTCAGGACTGACCTCAGCCTCACCTTTGCCACCCTGTCTTCCAGATCCCCTAATGGCCAGCAAACTGTACTCGCTTAGTTTATACGCGTATCATGTTCCTCTTTTCTTTGCCTTTTCTATTTTTATCTCAATGTTTTCTCCATGTCACCCCCTTAATGCCAGAAAAACCTTCCTAATTCAGCCCTCAGGTCACAGCTCTTCAACTTAATACCTTTTCTCAAAATGGACTATTTTAGAAAAGCATTTTCGGCCACATCGGTTGTTCCTACACAAAAAAATATGAGATTACAGAAATACATTAAATAGCTTTAATTGTCCACCTACTGGCAAAACATAAACAAATATGATTTTTTTAAAGAAAGGGAAAAAAATCCTAACTTTTCTGAAACACTGCATTGATTAATTGCATTTTCTGAAAAACTAAGAAGCAATTATATAAACTACCATTCTTATCTGCTTGTACCCTTTAAAACAGTGATTCCATCCTCAAAAATGCACAGCAATTATTTTGTCAATGCATTAATCCTAAAGGCTTTAAATACTAAAAACTTTAAATGCTGAATTCTTTAAAAAAGAAAAATTGGCAACAACCCGAGTGGCGAGGGTGGAACACTGGTTGACTACAACATAGCACTGGAGTTAGATACACAGTCAGTAAAACGCGTGCGCGTGAACCACGTGAAGGCTAGAAATGTGCCGACCAGACAGCGTTAAGTAAAAACAACCAGAGCACAAACCCTCACGCAGACACAAACTGCGTCTGTGCAAAATGCGTGTCCTGGCTGAACCAAGATGTCAGTCTGGCAAGATGCTGATGGAGTTTTAGGCTCGCTTTTTTCTTCTACAGAATGATGATAAACTAGAAATTTATAATGATCCGAGCTTACTTAAAATTTCTTATCAGCGCCTTTCATTTCTTGTGCCATGGCCTGTGTCTCCCGTGACATCTGTCCAACCGCACCTGTGAGGGCTGCATGCCCATACTAACTCTCCGTGCACCTATGATATCAGGTGTGGTGACAGGGCTGCAAAGGGCTGAGATGGCTCTGACTCCCAGAGGGAGTTCCAGTGACTCCCTGAGCTCATAGGGAGCACCCATCAAACCACCTACTGAGCAAAAACATTCTAGGAAACAGGGAGGTGACAGGCAAGTTCCTGCTTGTTAGGGAACGTGTGCACTCTCTGGTTGGTGACACTGGCTCATAGATAAACAAAAAAGAAGCAGAGCTTCCCAAGAGTGTGGGACACCGGACACAAGCCTGATTTACTGGGAAGATACGGGCTCTGGGTCTCAGGCATTGCGTTCGATCCCAGCCTTGCTACCTCCCAGTAAAGATTATTAGATGCCTAGCTTTTCTGTACTTCAGGGTCCTCGTCTGCAAAATGGGACCGTTCCAGCTGCCTCGCATCTTTGGTGGGGGATTTAATAAGATAACGCACTGAGCCTCCGTCATTCCCCTCCTGGGTACACATGGAGCTCTCACGACCCCTCGTTGGTGGTCTGGCACTCCTCTCAAGTCACCGATACAGTCGCTCTCATTCTCCAGGAACATTAAGGATGGGGTATCCGCCATGATGATGGGAACGTCCTTACACACTCATCCAAACCCCCAGCATGGACGCACCAAAGTGGACGCTAACATAAACTATGGACTTGGGGCGACAATGATGTGCCAATAGAGGTCCATCAATTGTAATAAAAGGACCGCTCCAGTGGGGGCAGGGTGAATAGGGGAAATCTTTATACTTTCCTCTCAATTTTGCTGTGAATCTAAACTTGTTCTAAACGAACAAACAAAGAAAGCTGGGATTACATGATGTTTTCGTACAGTTGTTGAGTCTTTGAGAGAGGGCGAGGTAAGTGTGTAAAGGGAAGAAACTCCAAGGAAGTTCTTCCCAGGGCAGAGGTCACTCTGTTGCTTGACTGATTTCCCCGGGGACTAGGGCAGAGCGGGAAAGCCAAGGAGGGGGAATGGAACGGCTCTGCCGATACAATTCCAGATCACCTGGAGACCCAGTGGCCCCACAGTGAGCAAAGACAGGCCCCTCAGGTGGCTTATGTGATCAGGGGAAGGCTACCATGGCAATCACTGTAATTTCAAAGGGTGGAGAAAACCCACTGTTGATAAAAATGGGGTGACGTGAAACAAAGAAAGAAAAATATAAGGGGTGTCTCACTGGTAGGAGGGATGTCAGATTTCATATTTTTGCAAACACGGGCAGAATACTTTGGATCTAAGTTGATTTGGTTTGTAAATAAAATAAAACCAGTAGCTAATAAAAGGCAATAGTTGATGTCCATTCTTAAAAATAACTTTTCAATTAAATATTTGAGTCCAGTACAGGAACATTAATCCCAAACTCTGTGGCACTGGTTCCCAAATTTGTTAGCACCGATGAGCCCCTGCAGTCCTGTCTTTACCTTGGGCCCCCTGAGTCAGGATCTCTGGCCGCAGGGTCCAGGTATCAGTGGTTTTAAAACTCCCCAGGTGACTGCAGTGTGCAGCACAGTTTGGAAGCAGCTATCCCACGACCTCCCTGCTTACGCTGGTCTATGGACCGGCAGCATTAACATCGCCCGGAAGGTCGTTAAAAATCACCCTCCCGGGCCCCACCCCAGACCTCCTGGTCTCATTTCCGCAAGAACCCCAGGTGATCAGTGTGCATACTGAAGTGCGCGACCCCGTGCCCTGCAGCAGAGCAAGCTGCTCCACGGACCACTGCTCCCAGAGGGCCGACTTCTGCCCCGGAAAGGCAGAAGCAACGGCAGAGAGGTAGGGATGCCCGAGTGAAACCACCGTGCCCTAAGAGAACTGAAGCCTGGACCCGAAAGGAGGCAAAAATCTGAGCCCCCGGGAAACTGTTACAGGTTTCACATGCTTCCGATATTCTGCTATAATAAAAATCACCCAAATAATAGCTAGTATTAAAATGAGGGGGAGAGAACAGAGGGAAGCTGGTTCTTTGGTTTGAACAGCACTAGGTTTTGGCAAAGATTCCTAAAAAGATTACCCATTGCCAGGCTTTCTCCCTTTTCCAAAATAGATGATAAATAAATCCTCCTCCCTTTTATTGCATTTCGGTTACGCTGTTTACCCCTGCCTCTTACTCTCTCTGAATTTCCCATTTTAATGCCATTTTGCTTATTAATAAACTTTGCAAACCAGTTAACATATGTAAATGGTGTCCTGATAAAGTCTACCTTGAGATTTTGGGGTGGCTTGAAATTGAAGAATGTCGTCAGCTTATTTTGAGAAGCATTGAGTTCTAGAAGATAGGGCATACAACTCACACACGACAAATCTGGGGAGAAAAATCAGTATACAATAAGGTCAGGCAACAAAATAAAAATTAGGCTAAGTCATTAAAGACAGCATCTGTTACATGAGAACATTCCTGAATCATGCTACCTGCAAGCACATCTTAATTATTCCGACGAGTGAGACGAACGGGGTGAGTGAAACAAGCAGGCATGGCCCACCAAACTCTCCGTTAGCCAACAGCTGAACCTTCTTTCGGGGCCTTCCCACCTCCTCCGCCCCGCCCCCCTTTTCCGGGACGGCCAAGTAACAAATAACTGGGGCCCCCTTGCGGCACCAGCTCTTAACAGCCCGATGCTTCAAAACTTGCCAGCCCTGGCGGAAAGGACCACAAACCAGGGCCGTAGATAATCCCCTTGAAAATTAGCCCCTAAATCACTGAATTAGGTCTTTTCAGAAGAACTGGAAAGGCCACAATTAGAGGACTTTCTTGGCTCTAAATTAAATTTTGTTTTAGTTGGACTTAATCCCAAATCGTTAATTCTTTGAAGCGATGTAAATTATTGCCATTATTTCCCTTTGACTTTGGAGTGGCTCGAACGCTTGTGTGAGTTTTGCATTTTATCCCAAGCACATATTCTGAACCTTGACTGCTGTGTAAAGGACTATTGTGCTGATACTCACTTCTAATGAAATTACACCTAAAACGTAAAAAATAAAGTATCGTGTCGCCTTTCTCTGCCACTTGGCAGCAGACGCGCTTCAGGACAGGGGGAGGGGTAAGAAAATGGCTCCGCAGAACCAGGTGACGGGGATCTACTGCCCTGTCTCCACCTGAAACTGGTAACGCCGCCTCCCTCTCTTCTCATTCTAGACCACAGAACCAGCGGTCACGGTCACTGAGGCCAGAGGATCCCCGCCAATTCCTACTTCGTCTCTTTGGTGTAAACCGTGCCCTTCTTCGGTCTGTCTTTTTAAATGAAATTGTTCTAGGAAGGGCGATCCATTGAAACATGAATCCCTTGCTGGGAAGGAATGGGCTGCCTGTGAGGGGAAACCAGAGGAGAAACTGTTACT
Source organism: Mormoops blainvillei (assembly GCA_004026545.1). Taxonomy (NCBI): domain Eukaryota; kingdom Metazoa; phylum Chordata; class Mammalia; order Chiroptera; family Mormoopidae; genus Mormoops; species Mormoops blainvillei. The sequence continues at coordinate 101,103 of PVJD01005000.1, forward strand.
GCTTTACAGGTTTTGCCCGTTTGTCCGTCCTGAGCGCAGCTCTGTGTCTGTCAGTACTGGTCTCAACCCGATTCATTTCCACCAGCCTCTGTACATCCTTGGAGCTGATCTTTCTGTGGGCAGGTAAGGGCTGGACCATAGAGTTCTGTCCTAGAGCAGAAGCAGCAAAGGCAGCTACTACTTAAATGGAGAGGACGAGATGACAAATACACTTCATACTGTGTTCATGGCCCATACTTTTAAGTCACCCACAGACAAATTCATGGTCTGGGTGGCTGGGCTTAACTTCTTCAGGCCCCTTAATTCCCTCCTCGGTGTAATGACCTCCACGTCCACCAGATGGCAGGAGCACCTCGCGTCTACATCCGTGGTTCTCAAAGTGTGGTCCTGGACCCACAGCGTCAGCTTCACGAGGGAACTGACTAGAAACGCAAATTCTCAACTCCCACCCCAGATCTGCTGAATCTGAACCTCTGAGGGCGGGGCACAGCCACCTGTGATTTAACGGCCCCCTCGCCCCCACACCACAGGTGATTCTGATGCAAATTGAGATTGGTCTACATCAGCGGGTCAGTAACATTGTTTACACAAAGAGAAGAATCTACTGTACTTTATAGACAGTAGATTCTCAAATGCTTGATGAGTTAATTAAACAGGCCATAAAAGATTAAAGAAAGCTGATCTGAAGAGGGAAGCTTCACTTGCCACAGTAAGCTCCTTGCTCAGGTGACACGGGTGTGAAGCCACTTTGCTTTCCTTTCCCCTGGCACTAGCATTACTGAAGCCCCCACAGCCCTGGAATTCCTTCGCCAATAAAGAAAACCAACCTTGGAGGGAGAGCTCCTGTCAGTCAAACTAAAAAATCTTTCTGGTGCTTTAAAATAATCCTGGGGAGGGGGGCAGGGAGCTATAGATGAAGCAAGATAGGCCATGGGCTGACAATTGTTGAGCCTCACTATTCATGACAATAGTCTACTTCTTCGTTTGTAATTTTGCATAACAACGTTTTATAAAACCAGGGGGTAAAAGTCTTTCAAAGCAGTAAAATTTTGCTCTGGCCGGTGTGGCTCAGTTAGTTGGAGCGTTGTCCCATAGCCAAAAGGTTGCGGGTTCGATTCTCAGTCAGGGCACATCCCTAGGTTGCAGGTTTGATCCCTGGCCCAGGCAGGTACAGGAGGCAATGGATCATGTTTCTCTCTCACATTGGTGTTTCTCACTCTCTCTTCCTCTCTCTCTAAAAAGCAGTGAGAAAATGTCCTCAGGTGAGGATAAAAAAATAAAAACAACAGCAAAATTTTAAGAAAAATTATACTAGAATATTTCTTAGTCATTGAGATGACAGTGGATTTTAATCACTGCAGTCATATGAGGTAAGAAAAACAAAACAACAAAAAATACCAAAACCTTAAAATGAGCCAGAGAAAACCATATCAGTAAAATTTAATTGTTATAAAAAAGACAAACTAAAGAATGGAGTAGAAAGATTATCAGTGAAGAAAGCAGGGCAGAAATAAGGATTTGCTTCCTTTCTTAGAAGTCCAAAGAGAAGAAATTGTACACTTTAACTTCAAATAAGATCAGAAAATTAGAAACAAGGATCAAGCTTTCAAGAAACTATAACTGATTTTATTAAATGTGAACAAGATGTCACAACAAATAGATTATACAGAACTCCACATGTCAAAGTTAAGAGTTTAAAGAATCAACTAAATATGTAGAGACAGCAAAAATCGAGGAAAAAGTTAATATGTGAATCCCTGGTGCTCGAAGTAAGTACAGAAGTAGATGGCCGGGATTAAAATGCTGATGCAAATGTGGCAGTGCCCGCGGTGGCCCCCCGGATCTGTCTCTTGCTTCAACAGTGTTCGGACAGAGCAGACCCAGGGACGCCCCTGCTTCCGGCCTCTGACCACGCTCTGGCCTCTTTCCCCGTCACCTCCTTCAGAGCCACCTCAGCCATCCTTGGCCTCCAAGACCGGCCAACACCGTGTTTTGACCTTCGCTCCTTACTGCCGAGCAACCGTGAGCCCCCACATTCGCCAGACGCACCCCACCCACGTGGAAGCTGCCGTCAGCCGCCTGGCCGACCCGCACCTGCGGGCCTCCTACACCTACCTCCCTCCCTGGGCTTGTTTCCACCGGGACGATGCGGCTCTGGAGGCCGTGGGCCACTTAAGCTCCACGCATTGGTGGAGAAGAAGCGCGAGAGTGCCGAGCGTCTTTTAAAGACGCAGAACCAGCATGGTGGCTGCATTATTTTCCAGAACGTGCAGAAGCTGTCCCAAGAGGAGCGGGCTGAGACACAGGACGCCACGAGGCCACCATGGCCTTGGAGAAGAACCTGACCCAGGCCCTTGTGGGTCTGCAGGCCCTGGGCCTTGCCGCAACAGAACCTCAACTCTGAGACCTCCTGGAGAGCCACTGCCGGGATGAGCAGGTGAAGCAAATCAAGAAGATGGGTGACACCTGACTCACCTGGGCAGGCTGTGGCCGGCCCCCGGGCTGGGCTGGGCTAACGTCTCTTCGAAAAGCTCGCCCTTGAGTACGACGAGAAGCCTGTGGAGCCCAGAGGCCTTTGAGGGCCCCTCTGCATTTCCCTGGTGTCTGGCTTCCACCTGAGCCTCTCCCTGAAAGCCCTAGGCACCCCTTTAACCACCCTGGAGCCCTCGCCCATACACTGAACCAGACGGAAACAATGAAGCTTTTTGCAGCAAAATAAAGCATTGAAGCAAACGCAAAATAAATGAAAGAAATCCATTAAAGGAAAAAAATTAAAATGAATTCCTGGACACGGAATGAACTCATGGAAGGAAAGAAAAGGGAATCAGCAAATATTTAGGAAGTATTAAAGAAGTAATGACCTATCCCCTGGAAGGAACAAGCAAGCACTCCCTCTGGGACCCAACCATGGCGGAGTAGTGCACGTTGGCCGGACTGACTCTTTCTGTAGTCATCAGTCATTGGGGTTTTTTTTTTTTACATGGAAAGTGTGTAATCTATATGTAAATTGAAGCAGAACAGCATTTATGTCAAGTTTTGTAGCATTAAACTATAGGACACACTGCAAAGCTTAAAATTTGAAATGATTCAGCGATCCATCCATCTACTAGAATGACAATACATACCTTCAATTTTATTTGCTGAAAGATCCAACTTCTGTAGGTGAACATATCCGCAGAGGATGCTAATGTCGGTTAAGTCACGCCCCTGGGAAAATAAAAGGCAAAAGGCCCTAATGTTGTTTTTAACAGGTTAGCACTCATCCTTCTTGCGATATCTAGAAATAATTATTGATGAAAGAAACCCAGAATTTCTTTCATAAAATAGAGTAGAAGCGAGAGGACAAAATCTGAAGCCTACTGCTAATAGGATCTCAAAACAGACCATATGCCCCGTTAAAAAACGCGTTCCTCTGAAGAAAATGGTAGCTTAGAAAATTAGTGTTGTTAGCGAGAACAAATGCAACACGAAAAGGCAAATTAAAGCAGCGTCATGAAGCCCTTTAGAGCCGAGATTTTTTTGTTTGTTTGTTTTTTATTAAAAACATGCAAGAGCAATAAAGCCAAAGCCTTTATTTGGTTGAAGAAAAAGCAAATGCTCAGAATGTAAATGAAAGGTAAAGAGAGTTCACACCTAATCAGGCGATCATTAATACCAGCCGCATTTTAACAGAGATCGTTTTCAAGTCTCTCCCACAATAATCTCATCTGATCCGACAACCGGTGAGACCCCCGGGACAGATGATTCCCTCTTTAGAGCCGAGCAGCCTGAGGTACGGGGAGAGGTGTGTGAATGGTCTAAAATCACATAGCAGGTTAGTGATGGGCAAGCAGAGCCAAGTCTCCCGAACATTTTTCTAACGTTCTTTCCGTGGAATATTGCTTCTAGTGAATTTCAACAGGGGCCGAGGGGCATTTGGTCCCTAGGAGCGAAGACTCGTATCACTGGTTTATGCTGCGATGTCAAAGTCAGGAAAAGCCAGCCACCGAAGTGTCATTATAAGCAAGTTGTCAAACATAATAATAACAGCATTTCATAAAGGCCACTGGAACAGTAATAAATACTTACTGAAAACCAACTATGTATGAGGTATTGTGCTTGGCATGGTGAGAAATACAGTAACGAAACAGAGCTACATTGTGCCCTTGAGATAATTATGATTCCAGTAGGAGAGAAGCTACATAACACAAGTAATAAGAGAAAGTAAAAAATAACACGTAACATAACTAAGACCTAAGGGGGTGGGGCCATTGCTAAACCAGGCAAACCCTAAGGAAGTGTATCCAGTAAGACAGGGTATGAAGGCAAAGTAATTCCACCTGTAATATCTCAAATGTAAGGAGGTCAGTGGCAAAGTAAGTTAAGCTTCAGTCCATCTCGCGGAAATAAGATTTAAAGAATTGCTTTTTTTTGGTAGATCAATTTAAGGCATAGCACTACATACGTAAGTAGAATATCGACCAAAAGCGACTTGTGTGGGGACGTATTGGCTGCTGGAGTCGCCCCCTGTTCCAACGCCTAGCGTGGTACAATCCACAGAGGGCACTACCTCCAGGGTATTGCCTGACTGGCTTGAGGCATCCATAAAATGCTATAAAGTGAAAACGGTAAGAGATTAGAGGCTTAATATGCTGTTCTCAAAGGATATGCCCTGAAACCAGCGTGGGTGAAAAGAGCTTAACGTTTCTTGGGCAGTTTACAAGTTCAGATGCAAGACGGAGCAGCCTTGCCATGGTTTTTATACACTTGAGCCACGTGGGCGCTATAGCAAAAATTTCTGAGTGCTTTTTTTCGCCTCTGTATCTGCATTTACTCTGTAAATCTCCAAGGAATACTTAATGCTTTACAAGAGAAGAAAGCAAGAAGAAGTTAAATTATTTTTTCTAGGACTACAGGAAAACAAAATGGGGAAGAAGCTGAAGTGGGCCGAGGGGTCTGCTTTTATGATAAAATTGGAGCCCAGATTCTGTGCTGCACTATGACTAGGATTGAATTCTTGAAAATCGATGAATAACAATACATTTTTTTCCATTAATAATTGGTATCTTTAGGAAAGATACCAGTTTTGAGAGAGAGCGCAAAGCTACTTATTTTTTGACATACGTAGGGGGAAAAGTCAATACCAAAATCCTTTGTTCCCTTGGATTCAGACACAAATTTCAGTCCTGGCACTGATCAGAGAGAAAATTCTTAAGGAGTTTTTGATTAGTTTTACAGAATCAAATTCAACCTTCTGGAAAGAAGGCATTGATTGCTATAAAATAGACTACTTAAGATGAAAGAAACAGACTGTGAAGGGAATGAAAACAAAGGAAGTTGAGGGGCTGATTATTGGACGAGCCAGGGCTCTTTGATGTCTAACATTTACATAAATAACTCTTATCGCCAGTCTCCATCAAATGCAAGACTCTGAGATGTGGGGCCCACAAATGCTGTGCGTACCAGAAAAAAATGGATATGGCCCCACCAGTGTCAAGGTATAGCCAGGCAATGGCGACCCTGTCATACTCACCGATAAAGTTAGATTGAGGTAGACCTGCTCAGTTCCCGAACCCGAGCGCCCCAACTGGGACAGTGCCTCAGCCACCATGTCCTCTCTCAGGACCCCATCAAAATGGTCCTGCAAAAAAAAAAACAGGAGAGGCGGGCAGAGAGGGCTTTCATTACAAAAGAAGCAAGCCATCGCGTCAGAACCAGCATTTATTTTGTGCACTGCATAACCAGGAGCTGAGCCCTTCAAAGTTTACCAGACCCCCCGCAAAACAATTCTGTGTTGAAGAAATACAGATTACATACAAGTGAATTGCTAACTATCAAATCAATGTTTTCACTGCTGCTAAATTTTCAGGTGGTCACTTGCAGGTGTTCAAAGTGGAATGGACACGGCAGCAGGCACATCGAAATTCGTGGTGATACTTAAACTGAGGGTGCCTCCTTTCCGGCACCGTGCTGAGAGCTCTCAGTGGATCAATCCACTGAGTCCTCCTGACCGCCCTTAGGTAGGCACCCTTAGCTCCATTTTACAGGTGAAGAAGGCTTACAGAGGTTGATTTGCCCGAAACCACATAGCTAGTGTGCGACAGTCAAAAATGAGCCCAAGCCTGTTCAGCCCTGGGGCAATTCTAACCGCTACAGCGGACTACTCGCCCACACTTGAAGAGTCATTATGGCAAATCGAGGCAACGGCTTCTCTAAATCTGGTATTCTTGCTGGAGAGCACAGGCCTTCAGCTGGATTCCTATTGGCTAATTTTGCTGGATTCACACAATTTACAAGAATTATGAAAAGGGCAATAATCTTTCCATAAAGCGGCTGGCCCTTGTCTTGGTCTGCAGACATTTAGGGACCGGGGGTGGCCCAACATGCCCTTTCCTCAGAAATGACAGGAACAAGAGATAACAGGTGGGTCAGAGCTAGGTTTGCGCTGCCTTCAACTCCATAAGGACCGACACATTAACACGAACATTGGCCCGAGGACACAAAAACACAGAAGTCACATCGGTCACGCCAGGAAAACTAAGCGTGACTAAGCGGACTACGATGGCAAAATATCTTTTCCAGGTTTTCTATGTGAATTCAGGAAACAACAACACTGTTCAAGCTGCTGGTACTAAGGACATAAGTACAACAGGTAGGCTTGTGCTATTGGGAAGGTTTTCTTTCTCCCCGAATTTGCACTAACCCAGGGAAGCAAATGTCACTCACATGGAGATAAGTGTCCAGGCGGCGGGGCTGGGCCGGCTGGGTTGGAACCCTGGGTCTGCCACCGTGGATTCATGGCTTTGGGCAGATAAAGTTTTCTCTGAGCCTCATAATCTTCATCTACAGGGTCTGGCACAAATAATGCCACTTTTTTTCATTACAAGATCATAAGCATGTAATTCTGTAACATAACAGTATCACACTCAAGCACACCGTATGATGTTTTAGGTGAAATGTTCAAATTAAAACTATAAATTATTACACCCATATTATTCCCCTACCAACCACACTCAAGCAGGACTTATTTATGCTGGTCCTTGTATAAATAAGAAACATTATCTTCTGTCAATGTTTTGGGGAGAATAAAAAAAATAGTCTACGTAGAGCTCTTAACACAATGACTAGAAAATAGCAAGTGTTTCCAATAAATGACAGTTGTTACTACTAATTGAAATTCTACATCTTAGTGTTTCATTTATCTATACCAATTGACCTGTTCAGAAGATGGGGGAGAGATTTACTTTTCTAAATAAAGTTCCAATTTCTTATAAAAGGCCTGGAAAGGGATAGAGTTGGGATGTTACCTCCTGTCCAAAACTTCCCACTTACACTTCTGAAATTTACCCGACCCAGCTCTTCCATTTCCTGGGTAAGAGAAGTCTTGTGCCCCTACTTCTATCAGGTGAATGTCTGTTTCTTGGTGTAGCGATTGATATAAAGACTGGCTGCACTGTCTATGTTTTCCCAGGTCCCCAAGACGAGGAGACCCATGCAGCCCCCTCATCCCTCCTTTGAGGCTCCTGCCATCTGTCAGTGCCACGTCTTTTCCTTCTGGTCTTCAATCATTTTCAGTCTGTTTATGCTCTGTCTCCATCTTGGGTCACTTCAGAGTCCCCAGGGATGGCCATTCAATATCCCTATGACTTGCGCACATGTACTTAGACACGTTTCTTTATTTTCTCAACTTCAGGCACCTTAAAGTTGCTCTCCACCCAACTTCCGCCACTCACTCCCATGGCCAGGCCCTGGGCCAACTTGGTCCTCATGCTCCACTGCCCTACCCTCGAACTCTCAAGCCCCAGTGTTCCACTCCCCTCCGATCCCACAAGTACCTATCCTTCAACCTTTCCAAAACCTACTGAACTCGTTCTTGGACCACAGCAGAATCTCCGGTCTGTTCATCCTTCCCTTTGTCCCACCTGTCTCCTCCTGACGGTGCTTCTTTCCCTACTGAGCGTCCCGTGAGCGATTTCAATGTCTCTACTCTCAAGTCCCTGCCTCTTTGTCCTCTGATTGCAACTGCCACCTACACACACAGAAACCTGAATCCAGTTCACAACCAAGCACTGTTCAGGAACTGACTCATGCTTCCGCCGTGCCTGACAAGCGCACAAGCAATTTCAGGATAAATTTGATAAATGTTACAGTAGAGCTAAGCAGGGTGCTTCGACTACCAATGGTACCTTTTTTGTCAGTTCTACGGAGATGCAGCAGCATCACAAGGGCTCCCTTGGGGAGAGAGCAATTCAGTCAAGATCCAAAGTTGTACGTTATTCTGGAAACGAGGAAGAAAGGGCAGAAGAGAGGACCGGGAAGGGAAATGCAGGCAGCAGGGGAAACATACACGAAATCTCAAAGGCAAAGGTGCACATGGTCCACTGGGGGAATGTCACAAAGAGTTCAAACTAGCTGACACATCAAGTGCGAAGGGTGGGATTCAGTGCCCAGTACACACAGCGTGAATGAGTTAATGAGCCCACTCTCCCCTGGAGCTGCTGAGAGGGCTAGGAAAGGCCCCGCCACCATGCATTCTGGCGCCAGGCTAAAGTCAGCTGGTAGGTGGGCCTCGGTGCCATCCGTCTCCTGTTACTCATCGGCAGCCTTTCAACTCCCCGCCTTGCCCGGTCAGCTCTCAAGATGTCCAGTGCCTCCACTCCTCTGTCCTCCCTCTCGGCAGACGCTCCTCTCTTCTACTTTTGAGTCAAAGCAGAAACGGTCGGACGCGAGCCCCCTCAACATTCTGCGCCTGCCCTCGTGTTTCTCACTTGGGTTCCGGAGAAAGGCTGCTCCCTCCCCACACTCCGGGGCGCCACTTCCGCCGTTTCCTCAGAGGCCTTGGTCAGGGACCCTCAGTTTTGCCCCCTTCGGCCTGCGGTTTCACCCAGTCACTCTCCTGTCACTCTCCAGCTTTACAAGCTGTGAGCCTCTTCTGTCCTAAAGGGCCCCCTTCAGTCCTGCATGTTCTGTTGCCTAGCGCTGTCACCTCCCTTAATAACCCAGTTCCTCCGGAGCTGCTCGCTTTACCTTCCGTTCCCTTTCCTCACCTCCAGTTCGCTCTTCAGCTCTCGACAGGGAGGCTTCTGCCTTCACCACATCACGAAATCACATGGGCCTCGGTCTCCAGTGACCCTCGGGTAGGCAAAGCTAATAAGCATTTTTCAGGCCTCTTCCCATGTAACAGGCTGGCAGCGAAGCCATTCCCATGTTCTCAAGACTCTTCCTTGCCTTGGCTTCCCCATCATACAGCAGTTCCTTCTTGGGCTTCTCTTACCAGCTCTTTCCGGTTTCCTTCCCCAAATCCTCCTCACCTGCCAGTGACTTCAAGACCTGTGCCCCAGGTTCTGGTCTTGGCCCTGCTCTCCTCTCCTGCTCCTGGCTGACCGCGCAGCCGCCAGTGCTGATGGTTTCCGGGTCTTCCAGCTCGGAGAACCTCTCCCCTGATTTCCGTCGTCACTCCTCGAAACACAGCTCGCCCTGCTCCTGTTTCTTCCTGCGGTTAGCAGCCTTGATATCCCCGCCCCAGACCATGCCGTAGACCTAGCAGTCAGTCCAGACCTCTAATATTCGATTGTACCTATCCCATCTCGAATATTTTACTTGTTTTCATCTCTAGCTGCCCTTCTGTTTCCACGTCCACTGCCTTAATGCAGACACTGTCTTGCCTCCATAGCTATTCCTAGAGCATTCTCACTGACCCCCCTGCTTCTACTCTAATCCCACTCGGCCACCAGAGATCCAAGTCTAGAGTCCAGACGAAAGCACAGAGCCCTCCACGGTCTGGCTGGGCCCCATCTCAGCTGCTTCTTCCGCCATCGGTCTTCCCACACCCCACCTCTCCACCCAGACGTACTTTCCTTAAAGACTCCCTTGATCGCTGCACCCCAGGTGTCATCTGTACACGGCCACGTATACATAATACGTCACATAATGAATAGCTATGGTTTATTTACATTCTTATCTCACCTTGAGAGGGACCACTATGGCCTCCCTCACGTTCTCTCCATCTTCTATCATTACAGTTGCTATTATGTAATATTGTTCATTTCTAATCTTTTTGAGGGCCTACTCTATATCAGACACCATATTAAGAACTTCAACATAGTTTCTTATTAAATTTGATGCTGATAGCTATCCAATGAGTAGGCACTGTTACCCGCATTGGTTAACTGGCAAAGAGTGGTTTTCATGCATCAGATACATACAACGGGCCCAGACACTTCTTTTGCCCCTATGATCAAAGAGTACTTTCTACATAGTGATCATTCAAGGAATGTTTGTTTAATGAAGGCTAAATTAATCAAATCACTTAATGGGCTGTAGTTCGCAGATGAAAGCATGGAAGTTACTATTTGTATTAGTAACAGTATGAATAATATATTATGCTAAGTATTTTACATATAGAACCTCATTTAATTTTCACAACTCTCCTATGAGATAGGTATTATCATAATTCACATATTGCAGATGAAATGTAGAGGAAAAGTGACGTGCCCAAAATCTCACGGCTAACAAAAGGTTTTACATGAGACGAAGACAGTGTTTTGAACGGCTGGTCTGCGCTACCTCCCTTAAGTTCACGAGGTCTTCGGAGGGTCGAGGCTGATTGGGTCACTGGCATTCGGGAATCTCTATGACCATCGTGACATTATAGATCTTAACTAGGCTAAGACATGGAAAATAAGCCACTGGACATAAGAGTTCAAATGTTTCCTTTTAAACTTTGCGGTTTATTCAGTATGTTAAAAAATTATGAAATATTATAAAAAGCTAAAACAGAATGTGGACACACAAAATAAATAGTAACATTTAGAAAGTACGTGGGAGAACTAACACACTTTTCCCACATACATCCTATAAGCCAAAAAGGAAAAACTAGTTCAAGTCATCCCCCTCTACGGTGTGTTTGTTACTGGCATACTGAAGACAGATTAACGATGATGCTAATGAACCCCATACCTTCAGAGCATGTGTTAATTAGAATAATAAAGTGAACTGGTGATTCATTTGTGAATTCCTCTGGGATGGATGCTGGTGGAAACCATACAAACATCTCAAAATTGTAAAAACACTGCTAGGCTTTTGCAACAGTTACTGCTGATGGTTGCAAAATAAATAACAAGATGAACAAATATGGAATCATTTCCTAAAACCCACTTTAAGCAAAACTAATGTGTAACCGGCCCATGTAAAAGGAGGTAGAAGAAGAGGAAAGACAAAATGGAGGTGGAAAAAAATGGGCTCTCAAATGTTAAAAGTGAACGAAAGGACATTGCAAAAGAAGGGAACTCCAGTGGGGCAGAGTGTGAGTGGTTAATGGTAGAATCTGAGTAACAGAAGACAATGCAAGTTACTGAGGGGAGAATAACAAGAGATAAGGCTAATCAGGAAAAAAGCTCGTGAAAGAGAGTGGGCATAACAAAGAGAAATGTGCTTGGCTTCAAGGAGGAAAGGCGGCTGGGGAAAGGTGCAAAGCTGCAGAGAGGGGAGACCAGAAGCCTATCAGGAAATGGGGACATTGGAAACATTCTATTTCTCTGCACCATAGCTACTTCTGAAAAGAATTTGAGGCAATTTATATTCCAAGGAAGAGGAAAGGGGAGAGAAGAAATCCATCTACAGAAAAACTATTGAAATGTGGGAAAATATTTTTAGTTTCCTGGCAGCAGGACGAAGAGGGAAAAACTCAACAGTTTATTGAAAAGAAGAAAATCGATTTGTTTTTGAAAGAAAACAAATAATGTTTTAGAAGGCAAGGGAAGGACGTGATGTGATCAGGTGTAGAAAGGGACGGAGGACAGGTAATAGGCTAAGAAGGAAACAGGATGATAATAAGTGTAAGAAAGAAGTAGATTTGGGTTGTGGTTAGAAGAGGTATTGCATTAATGTGAAAGGCAAAGCCACCACCCAGTCAACATAGATGGGAATGTGGGGAACATTCTCTACATCCTAAAATACACCCCCAGTGAGGTACGTGTGTGCATTGCTTGATAATGCATCATATACCCTTGGCAGGAGTAATGTATTAAACTTTTAAGTCAGTGTTTGAGGAAGTACTTCTCAAATTATTTGAGAAAAATAAAATTTTTCCCTGGACCAAAGCGAAGGAAGGGACTAGAAATAGGGGAGAGCATCGCAGTACTTCAAAATCATGGAGGAAAGGTGCAGGAGATGTCGAAGATGAACTGTACCTATTCACAATATTGTCAAGGTATAATTTTGACAAAGTTGAAGCCATAAGTCCCATACAGATTGATTTTTTTTTTTCATAACTTGACTCTTAAGAAACCAAATATGTCACTGAAAAATCAAGGAGATACCTGGAAATATTTCAACAAGGGGCAAGGAAATGGGGTAACAGAAATGGGAAGAAAAGAGAGGGAGCCTTGAGGTGGTCGGGAAGAGGCAACCCCGGAGGCGAAAGCCCAAGGAATGGGCTAAGCCACAGGCTAACGAGGAGTGCATTGGGAGCTGCCGCTGAAGTAGCAGGGCCCCACGGCTGGAGAAAAGAGCCAGGCGGGGAGGGGTCGGGGTGGGGAAAGCACACCTCCAAATTCAGCATCTCGGACTCTGAGGACTCCTCGGATTCCACTTCGTCCTCACCCTCGCGCTCCTCTGCCTCGTATTCCTCTTGGTCTGCGTCCAACTCCTGAAATGGGTGAGTGAGCTGCTGGAGCAGGTAGGAGGAGGAGGCTCTAAAAGTACCTTGCGCTCTCTGCCCCATGGGAAAGGAAGACCAGCGCTGTCTTTCTGAGCGCAACAGGATCGGCTGGGCTCCAGTTCGTGAACTGCTCCAAGTGCTCTGGAGAGAGGTAGGCTTCGGCCGCTGGGGATCTCCCCCGGAGGTCGCCATCTTGTTTACCTGGGTTGCCTAGGAGACTGACACCCAGGGGTGGAGGATCCGCAAAGGATTCTGGGGGCTGTAGTCTTCGCCTGTCCACAAGTCCTCGCTTTCAGTCCACGCGCACGACTTTCCCTTTGTGTTTGTCTTCCTCTTTGTTCTTGTTTTCGTTTTTTATTTTTTTTTCTCTCTCTTTAGTCCACTCAGTCTCTGGCTTTGTTTCTTTTTGCTTGTCTTTCTCGTTTCCCACTCTTTTCCCCCTGCATCCCTTTTCTTTGTGCCCAGCTGTCTGTTTTCTTCAGACCTCAAAGACCCTTCTTGGAGATTCTTTATCCCACCATAAGATCAGCGTGAGTCCCCATCCTGTTTCATTCACCAAGGCTCTTTTCGGAAGGTACTTTGGAAGCGTTAGATGTCTACGCAGAGCGTGGTGTTAGGAGATGAGGGTGTGCATAAATGAAATAAAAGGCATGGCTCCTGACCATAAGACTTAATTGCAGATAATAAAGAGAAACTGCCGGACAAAACTGAAAGCTGATTTGCAGTTAATTAACATTTTCCCCCCTGGACATGATAAGCCATGTCCTTGGGGAGAAAAGTTAGCAGTGGTGGAAAGAGGGAGAAGAGGGAGAGGGAGAGGGAGAGGGAGAGAGATTGCCGAGAAACTGAGTGTCAAATTGACACTTGGTCTGAAAGCTTCTGAAAAGTTATTAGCATCCCATAAATAATTGTATTAGTCAAGTGACCTGCATTGGTAATTATTATTGTCTTTTTGCATAGGTTCTATTTGCAGTTTTACCAAGTATGATTTTATGCTGGTGTGATTTTATGTGGCACAAACCCCATAGCCTTAAGCTCCACAAAGTAAACACTCTATAGAGAAGCAGAATGAAAATTATATCAACTATTATTGTCATAGTGATGACAACAGAGATCCTTGAAGGGAAGTCGTCCTCATCCTCCTGGCCTTTTCGCCCTGTTTCAGTGATAGCAGTTACAAATACAAAATGATCCCGTCAACGGCTGTCAGGGGAGGAGAAAAAATTCTACGGACGCCATCCATTAACTATTATCTTTCTCAGTGCTTGAGGGACCGTTAAAACTGACATAAAGCTTTCAGAATTACCTTCCTTCATTATCTTGCAAGGCATAAATGTAAAGGCCACAATGAAAGTATCTCTTTCTGCTGGGCTCATCTTGTGGCTTGTTTCCTTTTCCAGTGGGTAGAGACTCCCACCTCTACCCTGCTAGAACCTGGCTCTAGCTAACTGACATAGGGAAGAGGGGGCAAAATATATAAAAATGGAAACCCAGTATTTTTTTCCCCCCAATAACTTAATCAGCATTTCTAGCAAAGCAAGTTTTACCAATGTCAGTCAATTAAGGAACATGTCTTAAGGCAGTCAGTTAGGACCTGTCCAAGGATAATTTTCAAAGAGTTAAATACACGATTTTCGCCCACACAAAAACCCAGAATGAAACATATGTGATTTAATTCAACTGATTAATTAGTGAAGACACCAGTAAAATGGTAACAGGGTATCCGTAATCCACAAAGAAACAGATCCTGAAATAAGTTTATTAAGAGATAAAACTGGTTAATGCCTTTCAGGTCATTAAACTATAGCCTTTGGGGTCATATATTTCCAAATGTTTTCTCTCTTTTCATCTTCACATCTATCCTTTGCCTACAGGCATTTGACAGATGAAGTAACTGAGACCCGGAGAAGTTAAATGGGCCCAAAGTCAAGTGCTGGTGTTGAAATCCAACCTAGGGTGACCAGCTGCGTAACTTTCGACTGCCACTTCCGCAGGTCAAAAATACGAGGCGAGAAAAGGCTACACACAGAGTCTCCAAAAAAACCCCATGTATCAGTTAAGGTTCTTAACTCTCAGTAAAAGAAGTCATTAAGAGAATGACCCTTCTTATAGATTCAAAGCATATCAGAACGAGAAGAGCTTCAAAGCCTGTCTTATCCCAACTTTTCTTTTTACAGAAGAAACTGATGGCCCTCCAGGGACAATAACTGCCCCCAAGTCACCTGACTGATTCGCAGCGGAGCAGGGATTAGAATCTGGACCTCTTGGTGCCCTCTCTTTGCTCTTGCCAGTTCACCAAAATGCTTCCCAGGCTGGAATTTTATCAGTAGAATCACTACTTTGGGATTCTAGACATTAAAACTGTAGACGCTCTTTCTAGAAAAGTTATTTTACCAGGTAGAGAATAGGGAATTAGGCAAAGGGAGAGGAGTTGAGGGGACGGAATATTTTGTCTGAACTCTTCCCATTGGCACACAACCTCAACAATCACTTCCATTTATCCGTTGCTTATCGTAGCCCTATGCTAACTGCTATGTATATCTCTCAGTTAATTATTCCAGCTGCTCTCTGAACTAGGAACTGGTGTCTCCGTTTTACAAAGGAGAAGAACGAGGCTCGGAAATGCTAACAAGTTGTCCAGACAATATTTGTGTCCAAATCAAAACTCCAACTCAGGGCTTTCTAGATACGAAACCCCTGAACTTAGCCGCTACATTTTATTTTCTCTACAAGCCTGAATTAGTTTCTCAGGACATACTTGTGTGGTAGAGAGAGCCCGGCCCTGGCGAGATACTGAAAATGCTAGTGTTGGGGGCAGCATCCCGGGGCCAGGGAAGTGGAGTAGGCTGGGTCCTGGCAGGGAGGCATGATAATCCAGGGGAGCAGGGACTTCTCAGATAGCTCCGAGTCCTTACCTAGTTGGGTGAGAGGAAAGAGGAAGTTCGAGAGTCTCACCGTGACACCCAAGAGCACCTCTCTGGGAGGACATCCGGGACAGGCTGCTGGGAGGGGAGAATCAGAGGAGTAAAGGGCTTAAGCTTGAAAGAGGATGCCAATTACCAGCCTCAGCTACTTGGTAGCTTTGCCCCGGGAGTATTATTTCCTCTTCCCCGAACTCTTCTGTGTGGAACAGGGGTGCCCGCCAATCTGCAGCCAGTTCCCTGACCTAAGACCTTACTCACTGAGAAGGGAAAGAAAAGGCAGGGGTGAACCTCTGTCTTCTGTACCTGGGAAGACAATCTTCCCAGGAGGGTAGACCTTGCGCAAAGCAAAGGATATGTGGCCCTAACCCTTTCACCCCACTAACCGCACGCCCCTAAATTGTGTATAAAGCAAAACACACTGAGATGGCAGAGTCTCAAACTCATGATGTTTTCTATGGTAACACTACGCTTTTTACAGAATGCCTTGAAATTGGGAGAGCAGACAGGTCGTGGAAGGCACCACCGAAATAATAACAATGATGAAAACACAACCACAACTAACGTTTATGAGTAATTTCTATGTGCCAGGCATCCTACTAAGTGCTTCACACGTATCAACTCATTTTAGCCCTACGTGGATCCTGCAAGGTGGAGATTAATATTATTACCCCTGTATCATAGGTGAGGAAAGACAGGCATCTGTAGGTTATGTAACCCACTCCACCTGCTTTGGCACACAATGGCAAAACTTGGACTCAGAAAGGGAGTCTGGTTTCCCAGCCTACACCCTAAATCAAAACAGGGTGCTATCAGTGTAATGCTTTAATAAAACTTGACAGAGGGTGTTATAGGCTGAATTATTGTGTCCCATACCCCTCACCAAATGCATATGTGGTAATCTAACCCCCAATGTGGTGGTATGAAGAGGTGGGGCCTCTGGGGGCGGAGCCCTCAGGAACGGGATTAGGAGAGGCCGGAGCGTTTTCTGCCCTGTGAACACCCAGGGAGAAGGCGATGGTCCGCACCTGGAAGCAGGTCTTCCCTGGAACCTCAGCCTGGCACCCTGACCTTGGCCTTCCCGCTTCCGGAACTGCGAGATGTGAATTTCTGCTCTTTACAAGCCAGCCAGTCCGGGGCACTCTGTTCTGCAGCAACCCAAACTGACTAAGACAGAGGGGAATGTGCGGGTCAAGATCATTCAATGCCTTCCTGTCATATGCTTTGACGCTTTGTTATTTCTTCCCGGGGGGCGGGATGTTTCTTCATAAGGAAGTGAGTTTATTATCTAACAACAGCCTGATGGGTCTACAGACAGTAAGCAAATAATTACACACATCATCGTTTAATTTTAATTGCCATAAGGGCCAAGGAGGGAAAATACAGGATCCAGGAGAACATCGCCTGGGGGCTTGGACCACTATGGTAGGAAGGGTTCTTCAAAATATCGGAGAGGCACCTTGGACCTCCCAGTGATTATCAAAAGAAGCTGGGAAAAGGCAGTACAACACATGAGGAACTTCATTTGTTATCTTTACAGAAATCAGCTATATTCAGATAATGAAGGCAGTAAATAATTGGACAGGTAGAGCCTGCTAAAGCCCCGGCAGGACTTGACTGAGCCAATACTTCCTGTTCCAAGCAGAGACCAAAGGCATTTTTGAGGGGGAGTACCCCACTAATAGATACCCTGGGTCAGATAATGGAGTTGAGATCAAAGATACCAACTGTAGCCACAGAAGAGATCATCTGCAAGGCTCATAGAGAAAGGGAGAAAAATCAAGCCGATGAAGAACGTTTGCGAAGGAGCTGCAAGCATCAAGTCAGGAGTGAAGTCTGAACAGATTACTGACCATTTCTAGCTCAGACTACCTTCCCAGCAGAAGGGGAATTTCATCAGAGAAGTCACAAAGTAAGATCAAAATGACTAAAATGTTCAAATGATGACCAAAAAGGACTGTATGAAATATTCTGGGAGAAGATATGAGCATTTGAGGATGTTATGCTAGGATATTCAGAAGACGATCAAAGACGACCAGAAGGAATTCAGAAAGCAAGCATCCAGAGGTGGCAGAAAGGAAAGGGAGTTTGAGAGACATGGGGTTTACTAACCAAAGCATCCCCATGGCCCTAAATAGTAAAAAACAGAAGAAAGAGCAAATAGAAGGTAGATGAACGGATTGTGCGAGAAATCCCACCATAGCCTATAGGCTTCAGAACTCACACTATACTTCCTCCAGTTAAGAGCCTGTTTGAAATGGTGGTGCTTTGTGGGAAAGCGAATCTTGCAGGCTCTGACGCAGAGCACAGGAAACACCCAGGGTACTATTAACACCAACTGGTTACTAAAGCCTCTACTATGTAGACAGGTTGGTTTCAGGCACTGGGGGTGCAAAAAAGTTGAAGTCTTGATCCTTTAATCAAGAGATTTGCATTGTGGCTGGGCAGTAGAACAAAGAAATTTCAAAAATGAAGTAAAGTACACTAGGCTCTGGCCACATGGCTCAGTTGTTTGGAGCGTCATTCCATGCACCGAAAGGTTGCTGGTTCGATTCCCACTGAGAGCACATACCTAAGTTGCAGTTTTGATCCCTGGTTGGGGTGTGTATCGTAGGCAACAGATCAATGTTTCTCTTTCACATCAATGTCTCTCTCTATCTCTTTAAAATCAATGGAAATGTCCATGGGTGAGGATTTTTTTTTTTAAGTCCACTAGAGAAGGTAAGTCCCACCCAATCAGACAAGGCTCACTCCTTGTGACAGATAAAGCAGTGCCCCCAGCCAGTCCATGGGTGCTGTCAGTTGAGAAAAATCTGTTTCCCAAGACAGGGCGGCTGAGAAGCTTCCCGGATGAGGTCAGAGTTGAACTAAGCCTTCAAGGAGAAAAGAGACACACGGGAGGGGGAGGTGGACAGTCCCGGAATGGGAAGTGGCATCAACAGAGGCTAGGAGGCTGGCCTGGATGCGTTTCAGGGAGGGTCTCTGAGCATTACTTGATATACTAGAAATATAGCCTGTTCACAGGAGGCTGGGAAGAAGGGGGAGGGTGTTGCCTTCCTAGAGGAAAAGGGGCACGAGTGAGGAAGAGAAGGAAACTGTCTCCTGCAGCCAAATGTCTTAGTAGAGTCTAGGGATGAGTTTAAAAAAAAAAAATGTAGAAAAGATGGGACTGGTGAGAGACTCTGACAGTCACGAGGCTAAGGCAGAAACCTTAAAATCCTTAGTTTTACAGATAGATGATGCTTTCCCATGAGACTAATAGGAGGCTTCTATGGTCTCTGGTAGATTGCATTATTTTAGGCATTTTACATGATTTACATCTACAATTTATGGACAAATTTTCTCAGTTACCTTTGATCCCTTCCTTCCTTGCTAAAAGCTCCTTGCACATAGTAGGTGCTTTATTAACACGTACGGACTGCTCAAAACTTAGCTTTATAGTGATTACACTGAATGTAGCTGCCACTTCTTTCCTCCCGAGTGAACGTCTGTGCAGGTGAGTGTTTGAAATTGAAGTAGTGGGATTCCTGTCCCAGAAAGGAGGACCTGGCCTCTGAAATCACCAAGGAAATGAAGGGTTCACAGGGCCTAACGGGATTTGTTTAGAGTCATACCTGGGATCTACTCCAAGTCAGTCCCAATGCCTACCTGCCAGGGCTATGGCGAGAGATAAATGAGATGAGTGTAGGACTGGCTGCACTGGTGCAGCAAACTGCAAGTATGACCACGAATTCTTCTCATCCTTGTACGCACACACCTTGCAATGTGACTCTGTAGCCCCTCCCAGCAAAAGGTGGAGTCTAGGCCCTGGCTGGGTTGCTCAGTTGGTTAGAAGATCATCTCAATATGTCAAGGTTACAGGTTCAATCCCCGGTCAGGACACATACAAGAATCAATCAATGAATGCATAAAATGATGCTTCTCTCTCCCCCTTCTCCTTCTCTCTCTCTCTCTCTCTCTCTCTCTCTCTCTCTCCCTCTAACATCAATAAATTTTTAAAAAATTTTAAAAAGAGGTAGAGTCTATTTCTCTACTTCTTGAGACTGGGCTTGGCCATGTAACTTGTTTTGGTCAACACAAGAGTAAAAATGTGGCACCAGCAGAGACTTGAAAATGCCTGGGCACCGGTCCGTTCTTCCTTACTGCTGTTAGGAACACTACGCTCACCATGCAAAGATGCCGGGGCCTACTGGCTGGATAATGAGACACAATGGGCCTAGTTCCCTGGGGCCTGGGGCAGTTGCCTCTCACTGCTTACTAGACACATGCACAAGGCCAGCCTAGATCATCTAGCACCAGCTGACCTGCCGACCAACCAGATGAGCCAAAACCATACCAGTAGAACTGCTTGATCAACCCTGCTTTAGCTCAAGAATCATGAGCTAAATAAATGGTTGTCTTAAGCCACTAAGACCTGAGAGTTTGAAACGTAGCAAAATTAATATATACATAGAGTGTCTGGATTTCCTGCAGTCTCACCCTACTGGTTAGTAACACATGAAGTTAGAATCTTTATCCTTTAATCTCATTCAAGTGATTATTTCCATATTGGGCTTTGCTACTGTTGGCATTATCTTCCATCAGAAACAAATCTTTACTACTACAAAGGCCAAAAAAAAAAAAAGCTGCAAATCTTTCCAACAATGCAGGTATATTAATCACAGTTCTGCGGAGAAACAGAACCAATGGGAGATAAAATGAAATATAGGAACTGGTTCACACGCTTATGAATGCTGTAAGTCCCAAGATGTGAAGTTGGCAAGTTGGCAGGCTGGAAACCCAGGAGAGTGGGTGGCATCGATTCCATTCTGAGAGAGGAGGAAGGCGGGTGTCCCGGCGCCACAGTCTGATTCCTTTTAACTAAATCTTTTTGGTCTATCCAAGTCTTCAATTGGTTGGATGAGGCCCACCCACGTTAGGGATAGTGCTTTGCTTTACTCAGTCTACTGATTCAAATGTTAACCTCATCCAGAAACCCTCACAAATGCACCCAGAATAGTGTTTGACCAATGTCTGGGCATCCTGACATTGGGCTGGTCAGGTTGAAACATCAAATTAGCCATCACAGAAGGTGACACTAATGGCTGGTTTCTAAGTGAGGGACAGGGAGAAAGCCATTTAGTTGTAATTCCAGATTGGTCCTGGAAGGAGGTCGGTGTGACTTCCATTCACTCCTCTGCCATCTTGCCCTCCTCTAATTTTGAGTTTTTAAGGAACTTCCATACTGTTTTCCATCTGTGAAAGGCAAAGGTGAAGTCTCACCTCTTTCACTGTCTTTGTCCCAGCCACCCAGTCTTGTCGGATGGGCCTCGTGGCCGTTCTGCTCGAACCTCATTCTCTATCTCGTGCCCCACGGTCTGGGCAAGACTCTTGCCTTCCTTAAGAGGAATGATGATGATAACAGTATTGCAAAGTCTAGGATGCACACAGAAATAATAATAATAACCACATGCATGGAAAAGTACAAGTAGACAAAAGGTGGCTTCAGGATTCTTTTCCCTTCAAGTGAAACCTTACTTATTCAGAAGTTGGAAGAGGATGGCAGAAAGGGAAATCATGCCTTGAATCATGTCACAGGGCCTTCTAGTGAGTGATAGGACACTGGCAACGTGCGCATCTGGGGGACAAAAATCAGTAACCATCAGAACAGGATAGACTCTTGACCTTTGACATCTTACTGCCCAGGTGCGCAAATTAGTGTCTGAATTATTTATCTGCTTTGTAAAGAGTCTTGCGGATCCAAACAGCATAGTATGAATATGCATGGTATTTTCATTATAAATAAATGGAGGCCTAGGGCGTTTTTCAAAGTTCATTAATTATTGAAGTCCCTGGCTCTCACTGTCACGCTTTGATTTTTGTTCCTGGCCAAATCAAGTTCCTCAAGGGTCCCTCATGATTGTGAACTCATTCAGAAAGTAACTTATGGCTTTTATAAAATAATTCTGAAGAAAAATCATGTTGGAGAAACTTGAGTTTAACTTTTTAGGTACCAGGTTACTCTTCATACTCCAGCTTTACAAGAGTTGTGGTAAAATGCACATAACATAAAGTTTACCATCATGACCACTGTTACGTGCACAGCTCAGTGGCATTAAGTACATTGCCATTGTCGTACAGCCATTGCCTCCATCCATCCCCAGAATTCTTTCCATTGGCTAAACCTGAAACTTTCTTCTCATCAAACAACAGCTCCACGTTCGCTTTCACCCCAGTTCCTGGCAACCACCGTTCCATCTTCTGTCTATGAATTTGAGTAGCCTAGACACCTCACATTCCGCTTATGAGGAATCATACAGTGTTAGTCTTTTGTGACTGGCTTATTTCACGTAGCATAAAGTCCTAAAGGTTGATCTGTGTTGGAGCATGTGTCAACAGTTTCTTCCTTTTCAGGGCTTAGTAATACTCCATTTATCTGTCAGTGAAAACTTGGGTTGCTTCCATCTTCTGCCTGCCGTGAATCATGCTGCTATGAACATGGGTGCACTGAGACCCTGATTACAATTATTTTAAGTGTATACCTACAAGTGGAATTGCAAGATCCTATGGTAGTTCTAATTTTGATTTTTTTTCCTTTTTTTTCTTTTTTGGTATATTTTATTGATTATGCTATTATGGTTGTCCCATTTTTTCCCTCCCCTTTATCCCCTCTGCCCTGCACCTCATCCATCATCTCCACGTCAACATTTCCCTGCCACCACTTTCCCCAACTCCACCCCTCCCCACCTCCCACCCTCCATCCTTCCCCCATTTGGCTTTGTCGATGGGTCCTTTATGCATGTTCCTTGATGACCTTTCTCCTCCCTTTCCCTGTCATCCCCCTCCCTCCTCCCCTCCAGTTACTGTCAGTTTGTTTTTTATTTCAGTGTTCCTGGTTATATTTTGCTTGCTTGTTTATTTTGTTGATTAGGTTCCACTTATAGGTGAGATCATATGGTATCTGTCTTTCACCGCCTGGCTTATTTTACTTAGCATAATGCTCTCTAGTTCCATCCATGCTGTTGCTAAGGGTAGCTCCTTCTTCCTTTCTTCTGTGTAGTATTCCAATTTTGTAAATGTATTATAGTTTTTTGATCCGCTCATCTTCGTGGTCTGAGAAAATGCTTGATGTGATTTTAATTTTATTAAATTTGTTGAGGCTTGTTTTATGTCCTATCATGTGGTCTATCTTTGAAAATATTCCATGTGCATTTGAAAAGAATGTGTAGTTTGCTTCTTTAGGATGAAAGGTTCTATATGTATCAGTTAAGTCCATTTGATCTAATGTGTCTTTCAGTTCCATAATATCTTTGTTGATATTTTGTTTGGATGATCTATCCATTGTTGACAGTG
>PVJD01005001.1:0-123970 GCA_004026545.1 Mormoops blainvillei
CCCTTCCCTTCCCTTCCCTTCCCTTCCCTTCCCTCTCTTCCCTTTCCCCTTTCCTTTCCTTTTTATTCCAGCAACATTCATCTCCTGACTTCTTTCCTCCCTCCGAGTAAAATTGCGTGAACCAACTACTTCTCTGACTTCACCTGCTAGTAACTTTCCTCTTGTTCACTTGGCTTCAGACCAGGTTCTTAATTTTGGTGAGGTCATAACAGGGAAGGGGGCTTGCTGATACACGGATGGCTGAACGCCATTTCGCCACCCTCAACCCCACCTTCTGACAGAACTTTCTGAGAGTTTGCATTTCCGACAAAGGGCCAGGTGCCGCTGCAGCCTTGCTGCTGAGCAGGGGCCACGTCGCTGCCCCAGTGCATGGCCCTCCGGTGTGTTTCAGGAACACCACAGGCTTGTTTCCTTCTCAGGGCCTTTCCACCTGCCGCTTCCTCTGCTTGGGAATCTGGTTACCTGATACCCTTCATGTATTTCTTTTTGTGTGAAGATTTTATTTATTTATTTTTTAGAGACAAGGGAAGGGCAGGAGAAAGTGAGGGAGGAACACATTGATCGATTGCCCCTCACATGCCCCCAACCAGAGACCTGGCCCACCACCCGGGCATGTGCCCTGACCTGTGACCTTCCGGCTTATAGGATGACACCCAGTCCATTGAGCCACACCAGGCAGGGCTGTATTTTCTTAAATGTTGTTCTCTCATGTGAACGTCTTTGACCACTTACAACTCTCTCTTTCTCCATAATAGTCCCTGCTTTTTTTTTCCCCCCCATTTACCTTTCACCCATTTAGCATGTTATGTCCTTTACTCGCTTATAATGTTGATTTCTCCATTGGTCTCCCTACTAGAACATAAGCACCAAAAATATATGTTTTTATTTGATTGGCATATTTCCTGTTGTGTCCTTAGCACCTGGAACAGCTTCTGGTGCTAGTAAGCCTCAACAAATAAATACTTGCTGGGTGAATGAATGGTCGAGATTTACTAAGAGTTTATAACAGGGTCCCAAAAGAATTACTGAAACTACCAAAAAAAGGTGCAGTCAGTGATGGTTATAATTAATGCACGCTGAAAGCTCACAACCTTCAAGGAGCCTGGAGGAAATCTTTGATTTTTAGGAACTTATATCTTGAAAGAGAAGAGATTATTAACCTCTGTAAAGAAACTGATCAAACCTGATGACACAACACATGACTAAGGCTGGCTCCGTAGTAGGTGCAAAGGAGTTAAGGTCCCTGGTGGGGAAGAGCTACCTGTCTGCTTGCCAAGAACTTTCTGGTTTTCTTTCTCTTTTGATTAAACGATAATACTTTTATGAATGTTCATTTTTTTCCAGAAGATCTGAGTTGACTCACAGTAAACATAAATAAATAAATAAATATAATAAATAGTAGAGAACACACAAATAATTTTATAAAAATTTGGTAATGTAATTGATAAAAATAAATACTAATAGAAACTGTCATCACATTTAATTGATTAACTGATATTAATAAATTAATTAATTGATATTAAGTATCAATTGATTAGATTTTTTTGTAGCATTTTATCATAACTTTAAAACGAGTTACATCCTTGTCTCTGTGTTATAATATCTGGAGATAGTAGAGTAAAATATATTTGTAGTGTAAGGGTATATCCTGTATTATTCCTTATATTTCTGTGGTAAAACTGAGGACGTAAGCACCTCGTTTCTAAAGTCTAGGGTTAAAATCTTCTTAGTCATGATGCCCTTTGAGTAAGTGCAAAATCTAATTCATGTCAACTCTAACTTTAAAAAAACAACAATTGGTGCCTTAATAAAAAACACAAACAAGGGTGAGCTATCAAGTTTGAAATAATGCAGTTCTGTTTCATTGTGATATTAGTTCTTCATATTTCTTAACTATTTTTTAATTCCTAAGTTTAAGCCTAATAATACACATTTTCTTCCATGATTTATATAGTTATGAAATTTTCAATATATTACCATAAAGGAAATTTTTGGAAAGCAGAAAGAAATGTTAATTATTCCATCATCATTTAGAGTAATCTCTCTCAAACCCTTTTCTGAAATTGATAGAGATATTTTTTAAGCCTTGCAAGTAATAATTATAGTATTGAAAAAAATGACAGCTTGTGTGTGCTAACTGTGAGCTGTATACTTTTATTGGAAACATGCAAATTAGGACTCATAGAGGGCTGCATAATAATAGCTGCTAATTATGTCAGACTTCCCTGAAATTGTATCATATTTACATCTACTGGCACTGAGGATGACACCATAGAGGAGGACCTGGTGCTGGCACACTGGTGGGGTCTGACCTCATGACAGGCTCAGCTAAAGCAGGAATGAACACAGGAAACTGCTAGCTAGAGGAGACCTCAGCACTTAAGCATTTCCTCAAAGAAATATGGTAAGAGGCTATTTGAATCACCTCGGAATTTGTTTGGAATCCAGATTTCTGCTTTTAGAGCTACTTACTGTGTACTTAAGGAGTTCTCAGACAATTGGAAGCAATTTGTGGGTTAGTGCATTTGCTTTTGACTTACTGCCTGATAGCAGTAAACTGTCAGAATATAACAGAATTAGAATGTGAGGCTTGTTTCATTTGATTTTACAGGGAGTATGACTGATTTACTTTGAAAAAGAAACGTAAGAGTCAATGCATTTACTTAAACGTTAACACTGTTATCAGTGTTGATTCTGACATTCAGAAAGTCAATGCTTCTTTTCTTTGCTGCAGCACAATTTAAACATGCACACACGGGGAAGCGTGGCATTCACTGGCAGGCCGGCTGTGGTCGGGAGCAGAGGAATTTATCTGGACCTATCACGGTGCTTATCACATCATAGGCATTCTGAATGGGTAATGGAAGTCACAACACACACACACACACACACACACACACACACCTCCCTCTATGTAGTTATAGCTGTTTTGCTCTCATTAGTACAGCACTCTTGATATTCAAGAGTATGGCTAAGGAGTGCAAAAGCAATCTTTGGCATAAAAGCAAGTATATATATGTGTGTATATATGACAATATATATGAATATATGACAATATTTGTATGAATATATATACCGACCACAGTCATTGATACTCTAAATTTTGATATCTTTTTATCCTAGAAAGCTGGGAAATGCAGAAAATTGCTTCTCCAAGACAGAATGAATTTTTTGTTAAAGACATGAAAGTCAAACCACATCTTCTAACTGTGCACTGTGTTCAGCATTGCCACGCCCCCTCCACTGTGCAAGAGGCCAGTTCGGTCAGCGGTATTTAGGCACACACCTTCTCACTCCTAATATCAATTACATGTAGTTCCAGGCTTTGGGGATAAAACTTAACCTAGAGAAGTTTAAGATCATTGTGTTAATAACATTCACTGAATGCAGGTGGTACACAGAACACCTCATTTTTCCAGGGACCATAGGGAGTTATAAAAGAAATGCAATACTTCAGAGTTCATAATAAAACTGTAGAAATATGGCTAATATAAGTACAGATATTTAACTATAAAGCGTAAATTATATTATTGGCTTACTTCTAAAACCAATATTCTTTTTACCTTTCCCAAGGAATGCTTCCCTTTTCAAAGAAGTCTTGTTGAGCAGATAATAGAAATTTTTCTAATCATGGAAGCATTTCTTAAGACAGTTTTGGAATCTATGTCACATTCTTGAGCATTCCCAAATGAGGATAATATATGTCCTTTGGCAGAATTTTGGAAATAACCAAACGCCATTTGGAACCAAGTATGGTAAATAAGATCTATAATCAGAGAGGTTAACATCTATTTTGGATAAAACAAAAACGGTTTTAAGCTGAAGAATTACTGTAATAAAAAAGATAATGCCCTGTCCAGGTGGCTCATTTGGTTGGAGCACTGTCCACACACCCCAAGGTTGGCGGTTGGATTCCCTGTCAGGGCACAACCCCAGGTTGCAGGTTTGATCCCCAGTCCAAGTGCGTAGAGAGGCAACCGATCGATGTTTCTCTCTCACATCAATGTTTCTCTCTTTCTCATCCTTTCTCTCCCTCTCAAATTAATAAATATATCCTTGGGTGAGGATTAAAAAGAAGAAAAGGTAAGCACTGGTCTTAGCCAATGTATTTGTGTCATCTAGAACTCCTTAAATGTTGAGGTAGTCAACATTTTGATACACTGAAACTGACTTGGCCACATGCTACAATGTGCAGCACATGCACGAATCAGGATTTACTCCTCCGGATACCAAGAAAAAGCCTTGGTTCAATTATAATTCTGATACATGCGCTTTGTGGACTCTGGGGATGTTTGGGTCTTACAGTAATGCCTTTAAGATCTTATATCTAGGTTACATTAAAAACATTTAAAATTTTTATATTATGTATTTTAACCTACTTTCTTTGAAGATGAAAATGACCTGTCTTAATTTTTCGTTGTTTGCCACCCAAACTATATAATTTTTCTATTACATAGTTCATTTCAAAAAAAGTGAAATTAGTTTTGATTCTACCAGTTAGGAGTCATCTGATTTTAGCCTCTCATTTTCTTATCTGTAAAAAGAGGAGGCTAGACTGAATAAACACTAATATCCTTTTCAGTCCCAATATTTTATAGTTATTTCTTCTTTCCTTACATATAAGCTCTTAGTCACCATTTATATCTTTCACATTTTAAACATTTTTATGAATGAATCCCAGAAACTGACGAGATAGACATTTTGTGTAGCAACATAAACATCTTCCACAACTTTTTAAAAAGTTTGTTGGCACTAAAATTGTGGCTCTCGCTGTTCTTTCATTCCCAGAAGCTTATTTTAGCATGTCAAGTGGATATGTTGAAGATTTATCACACAGAACTCAACATTAAGTTTTTGCTTTAAGTGATCACCCATTTTCGTTCTGACGGAACGCAGTACTCACTGCAGCTGTTGGTGTATGACAGACGTTTGACTGACTGAGCTGGGAATTACCGCTGCCGCTCGTTGAAACATGTTGCCATGCGTTCTTGCTGCAATGTGATTGCTCTTCTGTTTTTAGAAGCTATTCAAGAAGAAAATTAGTCTCATTTCTTTATGGGGACACTTTGCATAAACATGTAGTCATCATTGATCTACGAACTGTATCAAGTTAAATGTAATTAATTACAGTCGTATGTAAGTATTCGTGGTGCCACTATAGGGACGTCCTTGTTGCCAATGGCTGAGAGGGGTTAATAGCATCATATCAGGAACCCTCTTTCATTTGCAGCTGGGATGTCTTGCTGTATGAATTTACTGACATATTTTTATGGGCATAAATACTCACAGATGTCCCCACTCTCTCCAAGTGCTTTGGATGCCATTTTGAAACTGGTTAGAGCCCCTGCCCCCTTATTTGGTTGAGCGGCAGAGTTATATTACATATAAGCCAATCTGGTGTAATCCAAAAACCATTTATACATTTGGCATCAGTTCTGGTGCTTTGTTTTTCTGCTGCTGTCCATATCATAGCAAGAGATTCTGTCTGAGTCATCGATGCCCGTGGAAATGGCTTTCGGGAAGTGGCGTCCACGTGCAATGAGAAGAATTGCCTCCACTTAGAAGAGATGAGTCATCAGAGCTGGGCAATTTGGAGTTCTCAGAAATTTTGAAAAATTTTATTTTTCTATTTCCGGATAAGAAAATTTTGGAAACTCAGTATTTTAGTAAAATGAAGTAGGCCAATAGTCTCCCCTTTTAAGGCCCCAAGATTTTTCTGCCTAGAGAGTGACTTCTTTAACTTCGCCAACTCTTTAAAAAAAATTACCAAACCAAGCGGCATTACAAGACCAGTGAATTTCTTATTCGACTGAATGAAACTCTAACTAAATTATTAGTTTAGACAGTATTTGGCTCTGCAATTTGTTCAGTTGAGGAGGAATTGTATGCACCACTGCACGTTGGCAGACTGGCTAACTGTCCTCTGAGCAACTTTGCTGGGTGACACAATGGGGTAACAGAGCCATAATTTATAGTCACTAATATGAAGATGTTATATCAATTACCTAAGAAAAATACTATACTGGATTTATATCCTTTAGTTATTAAAAAGTGGCAGCTATCTTAAATTAGTTACACGAAATAAAGAATTTAGCGACAGAAATTAATCACTGTCATGTGCCCTACACAGACGCTGAGTTTCAGAGCTCTGCAAAACATTTGTTTGGGAAAGGGAAAATTGCTATTATGGTCACCTTAATAGAAACAGACAATCAAACAAATCTTAATTTAAAAAATTTCATGCAGCCATAAATCATAATGGCACTGAGATTTAAGGCACAAAAAGCAACTTCATAAAGAAGTGAGGCATGCCAGGGCGACCCAAGAGCCAGGCCTGGCCCTTCTTGTCCTTCCAGCCTATCAGCCATGTTGGAAATCTTTTCATAGTTCAGCCCAAACTGGACTGACCATTTGCAATAAAATGTAACCTAATTTGTTTTCCTACTATTCCCTTTCCTAGTCTCCTCCAGTCCATTTTCCACTTACCAAGTAGAAGGATAGCCTTAAAATGTAAATGCAAAGTGGCTGGGTGGAGTAGTTGGCTGGAGTGTTGTCCCATACATTAAAAGTTTCCTTGTTCAATCCCCGGTCAGGGAGCATACCTAGGTTGTGGGTTCGATCATCAGTTGAGGTGCATGCAGAAGGCAACCAATTGGTTTTCTCTCTCACATCAGTGTTTCTCTCTCTCTCTCATCAATAGACATCTTCAGGTGAGGATTTTTTTAAATGGAAATGGAGTTATGACATCCTCCTCAATCAAAATTCATTGGTGCCTTTTAGTCACGGTTAAGATTGTATCCAACCCCTTAAAGTGGCCTGACCTCACCTCCTGCACCTCTCCCCAGAAGGTTGACCTGCCTTCAGCTCCTTGAGTACTCTTTTCCTCCTCCTGGGGTACTCAAAGAGAAAGCCGTACTGGTTTGATCTTCATTCATTTAAGCCTTTATTGCTAATACTCTTAGTTCCATTTAAGCTAAGTCTGATGGCTAAACAAAACAAAACAAAACAACAAACAACAATATTAAGAGAAGCAAGAGGATGGGCTAAGGTAGCACAATGGGAATCAATAATGGCTGATGCAATTTTTATGGACCATTCTCATTGTAACTGAATGCTGTGTTCAGTTTCTACATGGTGAAATTTATGACCACCTTGACTGATATTTTGTGGCTGCTTACAAATGTTGGCATGCCTGTCAGTGATAGATGCCCCATGATCCGGTGTTATTTGGTATTTTCAGTATCCTCTTGGAAGGCAAAATAAGCATCCACACAAGCTAGATTTTCTTTGTTATTATATTGCTTTACCATCTGTCTGCCTAGCTTTCTCAGGCTTCTTTAAATAGGCTTCAGACTGGCCAGTGTCACCAAGCATCCAACTCTTGCAGATGGGGCCTCGCATGGCCAACGGAATTGCAGCTGTGTCTCAGTACAGGCCAGGACATAGTTCTTGTGGCCAGAAACTCCTGTTTGGTTTCAACAGTGGTCTGATAGCATTAATATATCAAAAGAAGAAGCCGCTGTCTCTGTTGGCAAGATGTGTGTATGTATGTGTTTTTGTTGTTGTTGTTTGTTTGTTTTACCAAAGACGCAAACTCCCAACTCTCAGAATAAACAACTCCTTCTCAAACTCTAGGTTCCCAAGGCAGGAATTATCTGTAGTCAGTGAAGGGAAATCAGCATTTGGCAGTATATTTTCAACATGAAGTAATCAGTATATTCTATATGGATTATTTCCAAGACCTCAGTATAATCTTTCTTCAGGACCAAAGCACAAATGGAGTTTGGAAAAACAAAAAAATACTATTTCATCTTTTAATATTATACCGAATATGTGGATTCTCAAAGCATCATCATTCTTGAATGGAGTACAACTCTTGGAAATTTCTATTTCTGTTCTCTTCCCTATGAATGTGTCAGGTCAAATACAGCTCAAAATTGGAGGAAAGACAAACATGACTTTATCTAATCTTTCTGCACGGCCCCATTGCAAATGACACAGTTCAGCTTTTCAGGTAAACATACAGAATTAGAAAAGGGAACTAGGAGTGTGGCTACATAGATTAATGGGTCATTTTTCACCTTTCCAGGCCAGAAAGTAATGACTCAGGTGTAGCTTAGCTTTGCTTGTTAACCAGTGAGCATATTGATGGAAATGGTGACTCATTTAAATGACAGGTCTCTCTCCTACTGCCATCTGTCTAGTAGCAATGGACAGTCAAGGTATAAATTTGAGTTCTTCTAAGTAATAACTTTATGTGAAAGCAGACCATAACTAAAACTGCCACAACAACCCAAAAGCTTATTGGATTTATTTGGTTATACTTTTGGAGAAAGATATCGTATTTGGTAATAGAGTAAATTTTTAAAAACAGATCATGAAATAAATTAAATTCAGTAAACTGTTTGAGGCAGAACTATCAGCTTTGCTTCTCTAGGCACTAACTACTTTCCACTTTAAGCCCCTTACAAGTTACTTAGTACAGTTTCTCTCTTTTAAGGCGTTCTGCTGAATTGTAGATAGAAACACACATGAAGATAGGAGTTCATTTTTAAAATATTGAGAATAGCGATGTTGAGTTTAATTCATTGTTTTTCAGTGTTTACAAAGTCACGTGAACGTAAGTCAGGATTCTTGAATGCTTGGCTGTGCCCAAACTCCTATATTTGCTTTGTTTAAACGTTGACATTGATTTACATCCTTCAAAACTTCTATACTCTTTATTGACCTATAATCAATCAGAATTGGTGGGGAAAAGTTTGTTTGCTTTTAAATAGGTAGAGGTACATTTACCTTTCTGTTTGTGGAATGGAAGGAAATGATTTGACAAATAAATTACTTCAAGCTCAAATAAAGTATGAAAATAGTACTTATCCTATCTGCAGGAAAAACGTAAAATACATTTAAAACCTCTGTAGACAGTTTTCATTAAACAATTCTAGTTATAAATAATTTCTTTAAAATCCACTAAATAAATGCCTTTAGAACTTTTATTTGTACCTTTATGGGGAAATACATTTTATTTAAAAAATAATCTCTACTCAAACATTTTATTTAGTTTCAACCTTAATATTTCCCACTTCTGCAAAATACTCAAGTGATAATATATAACCAAGAGGACCTAAAGTATACTATTGCATGTTATATTAACTATTAGATTGACTTTTTAAAATGTAATGAACTTTTTGTTAGAAATAGGTGATAAGTAATAGATTGTCATTCATTTTATTACATTTTAAAATCCAGAAATAAGGATTTTATGGCCCAAATATGTCATTAGTACAAAAACTTAAATAAGAGACCTGAGCTGATAAAACACACAGATATAATTTTTTAAATCAGATAAACTCAATTCCCATAATATTTCACAATTAAGTATAGAATTTTCTATAAAAATCACCTATATTTAATTATAATCTTGTAATTATATAATTATGGTTATATTATAAAACTTACATAGTAGCTTTAGAACTTTAAGTACTTTTGTGTTAGATTCTTTAAGACTATATCAGATCAATCACAGGTTTAAATGTAGATTTTTGTGGACTGCTTTTAAAAAATAATAGTAATAAAATAACTATTTTATTTTTTACTTTTTAATAGGAAATTCCATTTACAATATCAATTTGCAATGCCAGAAGTGTATCTGTTTTAACTGTTGGATTTTTGTTATAATTTCTCAACATCTTCAATTTATGGCCATAATACAATGTTCAGCTTTTTTCCACTAAGAACTCATGGATTCTGTGATAATCTACACCCTTTAATCCCAATTTTTATGGTATCAAATGAATAATAGTGAAAAAAGCAATTTTTTATGTTGCAATATTTGCTTTAACATTGTTTCATTAATTATAGTTCCTAACTGAAAAAATAAGTTTAAAAAATTACAAATTCATAAACTTAGAATATTGGAGCTTTAGAGACAATACAGCTCAACTAATTGAGCAAATGAGATTCTGGAGTCCAAATGAGATTAACTGCTTTGCCCTGGATGGAGTGGAACCTTAACTGAAACTCAAGGGCTCTTTATTTCCACTTTACTGCTTCACCCACCCTCACGTATCAGTCAAATTATTTATTTAGTAGTTCAAGTAAAATGTTGAAGTTTTAGGTAATATAGTGGGTACAGTAAAATATATTTCCTGTGTTCAAGGAGTTTGGCCTATATCTGAGGAGTTTACAAACTACGTAGATAAATACTAATATTAATTGGTAGGGTTTAATAACTTTTATATCATTTAGACATTAGTCATTGGACTACCTTTTTATTTATTTTTGAACTCACAATAATACATAAAAACTTTGATAAGCCATACTGGAGTGTGACACAAAAACAAAAATCAGTGATACTGATGGTCTTTATTTAAAAGGGTGAAATTTTGTTCAGTATGGATTTTTTTTATTAAAGTCCATACTTTATTCACATTTCCTAAGTTCTCACCTGATATCCTTTTTCTGTTACAAGATCACATCTGGGTTTTACTACCTTGTTCTATGTACCATATAGATTTTTTTGCATTAATATTGATTTTTAAAATATTACATTAAAATAATTATTATCATTACTGAGATTTGGAGCACCCATTTATATTTTCATCTGAAATGAGTGTTTCATCTGGTACACATATGCACACACACTTGGGCACACACTTCAGTACACACACAGCACTTTCTTTTGTTTTGGAGAGAGATTTATTTAACTGTTTTTATCAGAAAAAAAAACAGAGAAAAGAAAAGAAAAGAAAAGAAAAGAAAAGAAAAGAAAAGGAAAGAAAAGAAAAGAAAAGAAAAGAAAAGGCTCTTAAGTCCCAACTGGGCAGATTGCTTAAGTGTGGGAAAATATATTCTAGTGTATAGTGCAGACCAGGGGCATATGTCGTAAATAACTCAGGTATGTTAACTGCAAATTTCCGATTGTAAATATCCCAAGTTCCACAGTACACATATTCTTTGAGCTCTCAGATCAGGCTTCATAGCAGTCTAATAAAATGAAGACATAAACCTGACAAGCCAGGAGCCAGAGATGGGTCTGCCCTTAATCATAGTACATGTAGTAACATTCCACTTCTACTTTTAAGATTATTCTTGAATTCTTATAATAAATAAATATGAAGCTTGCATTTCATCTTCTCCAAAATGTCTCATCATTTTGCAGCTTAAATGCTGGATAATTATTTTCACCAGATGTCATTTACTAAAATAGTTTCTGGACCAGATGATAACATTTGACACTCAGTGTAATATTTTGATGTTCTCTTATGCCTCAGTGCATTTGGACTTATTACCAAATCATCACTACAAGGCTGGAAGTTTCTATAATTTATAGAAGTAATTACGCTGGGCAGAATAGTGACTCTATAAGAAATGATTTAAATGTCCCACATATATCCCATATTCTTCAGTCCCTTAACCTGAATTTCTCTCTCATCGGTTCTTCTTATATATGAAGTAAAAAAGCAAATATTTTAGACAGAAGTTTGAAAGAAAGGCTGTATTTTATCACATGAACTAATTTCTTATTTTTCTGTTTCTACATCTTATATATGATGCAATTTAATCATGTAACCATATCCATTCAATTATTTGTTAATTGCATTTGAGGTTGAGATTGGACTTTTGTCTTGTCTTTGGATGCATAATGGTTTGAAATCACCTTTCTGATTGCTGTCACCAGGCTTGCACAGAATGATACCATTTTTAGTTTGAAATCTATATCCCTCTGGAAAGAATTGCATGGTAGAAACATTAGATGTCAGGATTCCTTGTCTATGCTCAACTACTTATGCAAATATACAATATATATGTTCCTGCTTACATATTTTACTCTACTAAATGGCTCTGTAAAGAAAGGTATTTAAGGACACATTTTTAAAAATTGTATTGTTTTACAATAAAGCTATGACCCTGTTCCTTTCAAAGCTTGTAGAATTTTTCCTTTTTTCTGCCTTTAAAGTGCGAACTCCTTTGTTGACTTTGCACCTGGAATGAACCATTTCCTCAAAGTTTAATGAAAGAAGACTCTCATGGAGAGGATACATTGTTTTGTTAAAAACATCTTCATCATAAGGCATGTGAAATGATAAATGCATATTTGGAAATAAACATATTAACATATTATAGGGATTTTACTTAAAAATGACAGTAATCCTACAGGTGCATTTCCCCTCTCCCCAAACCCACTTGAAGTACACCAAAAAAATTTAATTCACAAGGACAAAGAGAACCAGAGAATACAACAGTGGAAATATACTTAACCAAACATCACTGAAGCGAGAAGACAGATGGTAATTAACTTACTGGAGCAGAAGAAATTCCCACCTAACCTTCAGAGGACAATATCATCAAGAAATTAGTCATCATGCTTCTTGGAACCCTACCTAAAGGGACCGGGCACATCCAAAGCCTGAGGTGAGGCCTGGGGCTGAAGAGCAGCCTTGGTGGAACGGCTCACACGCAGCAGTAGAAGGGTGAGGTGAGCCCTGAGGATAAAGAAAAGCTTCCTTTGTAAATATTTTAATAAAATAAAGGATCACCTGGTATTTTACGAATGCCTCAAATTGAGAGAAAGACAAGTAAAATCCTGGAGGAAACAGAATTTTGCAGGGAACAGAAGAAAATGGAAGGGAAAAAAACTCTAACATCTACAGATATTTGAGGTCTATGTCCAAAACTGAGAATGAGAAGCTCTGGAAAAGAAACAGAGACCAAGAAGGTGTTTGAACATTGAAAGGGTGTAGACAAAAGAAAAAGAAAAGAATAAAAGGGTTGGAACATAAAGTAATTAATGAACTCTTTAAGAAAGCAGGAAAAAAAGACAGAGATCAGAAATAAAAAAAAATAAAAAAATACAATCAACCTAAGGAGTTCATTATCTCCACTGTAAGGAATTCTTGAGAGGTGGGAGGAAACAATTTAGAAAAAAAACTATCAAAGAAATAATAAAGAAAACTTTTCTAGAACAAAAGAATACAAAAACGCAGATTAAATAGGTAAACCAGTCACCCAGCCTAATGAATTAAAAAAGGCTAATTCAAAGCACATCATCACAGCATTTCAGAGCACCAGGAATAAACAATCATTTTCTTATGTTTTGAGAAGAAATTAGTCATTTATACCCAAAGGTAAAAAGATCATAGCGGATTTGGGCCTTTCACTAAACAAGACTAGATAAGGGAAAACTTGAAAATTCAGAGATAAAGTAATTTTCAACCAAGAATTTTGTGCCCAACCAAACTAGTACTCAGATGTGAGTGAAAACACAGCAATAAGAATAACAGATGTGGATGTAGTCCTAAAATATGCTTACCATGCCTGCTTTCTTAGAAGAAAACTACTGGAGAATAGCCTCCAGCAAAACAAAGGAATAAACCAAGACAGATAAAGCTGTGGGATTAGTGAAATAGAAGGCCTGACACATAAGAATGTTAAAGGAATTGTCAGTATGACATCTGTATAGAACAGTAAGTACATATTGGAGCAGGATGGTAGAGGGCTACATGAGAGAAGTATTTAAGAACAAAATAGAGTTTCAAGAGTATTTATTACATATAAGATTTGCAAAATGTATTGAGAGGCACTTGGCAGATCCAAAGACATATTGGAAGGAAGGAAAGTTTATAGAAACTAAACAGATGAACAAACAATATCCTTATTAATTCCAAGACAAAACACAATTTATATGAGAAAGGAATGGTAATCAAAGGATGTTATTTGGCTTACCAATGAATAGTGTTTCATTGTCATTGTGATGGAAACAGTGACTATTGACTTAACTAAAAGCTGTGATAGGACAATCTTGGGAGGATTAGAGGCAAGGAAGTGGGTGCATGTGTTAGATTCACTACCATGTCAAAAAATCTATAATGTCTTAGGTCCCCAGGAAAGAGCCTGTGCAGGAAGGTTATTGAGAAGTGTCCTTGGGGCCAACACTTGTGAAGGACTGAAGGAAACAGGATTGACCAGAGGGAGGAGTTGAATTGTGATGGTGAGGTAGTCACAGCAAAGCTCTCACTCTGGAGCTGAGCTAGACCCCTCAGAGTGGCACTGTGTTAATCTAAGGGGACCAGGCCACTAAACCCTCAGAATCCACCTGTCATTGGTTGTGGGAAGCTGCCAGGACCCACTATGGTATGAATATTTTTGTCTTGCAAAAATTCAAGTGTTAAAGCCTAATCCCAATGCAATGGTAGTT
This sequence comes from Mormoops blainvillei, assembly GCA_004026545.1. NCBI lineage: Eukaryota > Metazoa > Chordata > Mammalia > Chiroptera > Mormoopidae > Mormoops > Mormoops blainvillei. Next base: position 14,195 of record PVJD01005001.1, read on the forward strand.
GGGGGTAGGACCTTTGGGGGATAATTAGGTTTAGATGAGAAAATGAGGGGTAGAGCCCTCATGAGGGCCTTAATGCTCTTATAGAAAACAGAAGAGACATGAGAACTCTCCTTTGACCATATGAGTCTATAGTAAGAAGGTGGCCCTCTGCAAGCCAAGAAGGGAGCGCTCACCAAAATCCATATCTGCTGGCACTTTGATCTTCAACCATGAAAAATAAATTTCTGTTGTATAAGCCACAAAGTCCACGGTATTTTGTTATAGTGGATTGAACTAAGAGAGGAGGGGTTGTGACCTTGGGTGAAGTGACTCTTTACAGCTGAAGGCTACCCCTCGGTCACCAGCATTCCCAGGAGCTCGTGGAATGAGTCCCAAAGGGGGAACCAGGCACATACGGCATTCATTATCTAAAACCGATAAATTAAAAATAGATGTATAAGAATATTGTTTTGAAAAAATGAACGTAAATGGCATAGGACACTGCCAAAACATTTGAAACTGGCAGAGGGAGGTGAGCACAGTGGGAGAGAGAAAGGTTCTTTTTGTTATAAGCCGTTTAGATTTAGCACTACTTGGTTTTAGCTATGTGCACGTGACACTTATAAAAATGAACAATTAACAGTAGTTTAGCATTAAACGAAGAAGTAAATTTTAGTTACTTATGGAAGCAGTTTATGAAATGTAATGCCATTTTTGTAGATGATATATCAGCTAGGAATACCAATACCTTTAGCCTACTCAGCCTTGACTGATATTCAAAGAAGAGTAGTGATGGCAACAGCAATAAGAATGGCAGTCAAACTCTTGCCATGTGCCAAGCTCTGTGCTACATGACTTTACCCTATTATCTCAGCCATCCACCTCATTCGCCCTACAGAGTTGGTGTTATTACCCCCACGTTACCAAAATAGAAACTGGAGTTCAGAGAACTTAAATCCTTTTCTGATGGTCAAATCTCGTCAACAGTCATGGTCCAAGCTGTTGTTTGACTTGAGCTCTGACAACAGAGTTTGGATTCTTAACCACTGTGTTTTAACTAAGCATTCCCATCTGCAAGTACTTATTGGCTTAAACAAACTGTTCGCATGCCTGCTATTTGGTGACTCACTTGGTCTTTCACCAAATCGGTCTCCTTGCCCTTGATAAGGAACACCGTTGAGGAGCTCTACGCTTTTCCCCCCTTATTTTCCTTCATAGTACTCTGCCCGTGTTAGAGGTTAGCAGTAAAAAGACCCCGTATCGTGCATGTCCAGAAATGCTCCACTTTGTCCCAGATGAATCAGCTAAGAAGGGATCATGACTGGAAATAAATGAGAGGCCTCAGAGAAAGACGGTGTGCCATCCCTGGTTTCACAGCTTGCTGGCTGGGTATATTAGGCAAGTCACGTAAATGAGTTGTGCCTCTGAGCTCACCTTTGTAACGTGAGTATGATGGCACTACCTGCCTCTCTGAGTGTTTGGGAGGAGGATGGCGTGAATTCCGGCACATAAAGCACAGAGACTGTGCCGGTGTCGGCCATTACTGTACATTAGTGTGAGAAAAGTCAGGGTCACAATGATCAACTGCTTCCAGGCCACTTCTGTAGAATGACATTTTATTATTTTATTTAAATATCATTAATTTCCTATATTTCAGTTCATCTTAGTTGCATCTCTTTCTTCCTTCTTGAATTTAGACATAAGTGTATAAAACTGAAGCTTTTATAAGGTATTTCATTCAATTATTTGTTTTCCCTGTGCTCCGTTTTTCCTACTCTTCTCTTCTCCCAACACACTCATGAAATAACTTTATTATTCAGTGATAATGGAATCAGGTATTATGTCACTGTCCTCTGCTGCCTTACTTTCATAAGAGAAAACAAGATTAATAAATTATAGTGACTTGTACATGTTTATTTTCCTTTGTGGGAAGAAAACGCTACCATAACCTTTTAAGGTTTATGAAAATAACGTGTTCCCAAGGTCTAAATGATAATGTTTACACAGTTTGGTATATTAATAGGCTTTCACTTAGCACAGCAAAAAGTCTATTTGCCATGCTCAGCCTGTATTTTCTAAGCAGGTTATGCGGTTAGAGTGGGCTTGTCACATTTGGTCAGATATTAGGATCCAATTCTGCCAATTGCCCATAATTTGTCTGTTTTCTTGGCCTGTCTCACTATTTGGAAATGAAAATTATACTTCCCCTGCCTTTAGTCTACTAAAAATGTCACGGATGAGTAAATTGAACTGAGAGTTTTGGGACAGCATAGATTGTGGGTAAAACCAGAGACAACATGAGGACCAGAAACCCTAGAGCAAGTCACACCTGGTGCCATCGGTCAGCATCCTTCATCTTAGCTATAGAATGATGCACTCCTTGAGAGTAGGCTCGGTGCTTACTGGATTTACTTTAGTTTCTTAGTTGGAACCAAGGGATGATTTTAAGATTGAGATAGACGTGCTGGGCTATGTAGCTGGGGATCATGATCGCATCAGCTCCCAGTTTATCCATTTTAAAATCTCCATTTAGCCAAAGCTAAACCCATTTAGGATTAGCTGCCTTTTGAGGTTATCTGAGTTCCCGCTGCCTTCCATTAGGATTGACTGTGCTTTAATTTCTTTTTTTAAGATCTGGTCTCAGTTTAGAATGAGGTCTGTGCAGTCTAGGAGGCTGTCCTTTCCCGCATAGGGAAAGCGATTAAGGATCTTAGTCCCAGAGATACTCAGGGTCCATTTCTGCCTTATGTCCACACTAATTTAGGGGCATCAACAGGATTTCAGTGGTGGGAGTGCTGACTCAGGAAATCCGAGTCCTTTGCCGCTAATTGACTAATTGAGTTAACTGTAAAGCTGAGATGATTTTACGCACCATTCTTTGGGCAGTGTTAATCCTAAATCTCATATGAAACAGGGCTGCCATAAAGATTTTTGTAAAATCCAATTTATTGAAGTACTTCGAGGAGTTTTATTTTTTTGTTCGTTGCTTTTACAAATGGAGCAGATTCAAATGGAATCAACTGTGAAAGAAGTTAAGGGACAGATTCTTAATGTCGATCCTAAGATGATTTGCTTTTAATTTTTAAATAATTGTTATAGGTCTTTGAATGTTCATTTTGCAATATATCTAGAGAAAGAAACACCTTTAAAAAAAAAAACACATTTCAGACCCCACACAGCTTGATGGGCTGGGAGGAGGTGCTGAAATTTAGCAGCTAGGGCGCATCCTGAGCAGAGGAAGCGATGCCAACAGTTTATTAGTGCAAACCATCATGGCCGCGAAATTCTTTCAACAGAATTTGTAAGAACCTGGATCGGAACTCCTTAGGCATTCGTGTCTTCATAGACATAGAATGGGGAGAATGGCCTTTCTAAAATTTGTAAATTATGTAAAAATAGCAGCTCTTTCTTGGAGTGATGTGTTCCTAGGCATTTCTTTCCATGACCTTTCATCAGGTAAATGCCCTGAAGGAGAAACCAGGGCTTGTGAATGGAGCTTACAGCCCATAAGAGGGGTGAAAAATGGTAGACTGAGGCTTGAAAGCTGCTGTTTGCGGCAACTCGTGAACAACCTTTTCCCAAGCAAGTCAACATTGGCTCTGAAGGATGCTCTCAGCTGTCTCAGCGGCCTCTTGTTAGCTCTCTGGCTTCAGGATAAGCGGGGGTCTGCCCAGCCTGGCGCACCCTGCCGCCTGCAGAGGCCTCCTGTGGGTGTAACTGTGCTCCCTGCCCTCCAGCCTTCCCCTCCCTCTGGCCCCCTTCTCCCAAGCGGCAGTGCTGACTGCTTCTGCAGCATGGTGAACATTCTGGTAATCAGGGCTTGTAAAGCACCGCACTTTCTTCCTCGGCCTCTTCCTTTTCTCCAGTTCCAGTGAGAATGGAGTTTGCCCCTATCACATGAGTAGATACTTGGAGAGACCGTATCTTTCAGATCCTAAGTGCCTCAGTAGTGGGGTCAGGGTTGCTCAGTATTATATCTTCAGGGTAACATGGGGCCAGACCTCCGTGGGGCATTCTGATTGGGTTTGTTTTGACAGAGTTGAGTCAAAATGCAGTTTCTCATCACCAAAGAAGTGGAGAACTGATCCTGACATGAACCCCTTTCCAAACATTGGTCCCACACCCGAGTCCACCCCATCTCTGCATTGCTGGTGTCCTCCCCGTTGCCTTTGTGTTCTCCAAAAAAGGAAAGAAAAGAGATGGAGTCTCTGTGTCAGATGTTACTTGATTTTGCAATATTTTATTTCTAATTAAAATGATTCCCATGTCAACTCAATGTGCGTAATCTGAATACCCCCAGTGTCGCAAAGGCTACATTAAAATATCATGTGCCTGCCCCTGGCACATAATAAGTACTCAATAAACATTAATTGAAAGGGACTCAGTTTTATTTAGCTGCTTCAAAACTTTGTCCTGTAAAGGTGGGTCTACATACTCTGTTATCTCACACACACACACACACACACACACACACACACACACGAAAAAAACCTACACAGAGTTAAGATTAATCATTTCATAATGAGTCTCAGACAGTATAGGTCTCCTTTCCTTCACCTTCACAAGACAGTAATTGAGTTCTGGGATGTGGGTTCTGCTACTAAATATTCACTTGCAGTTTGCATTGAAATGTCAAATATGTTATTTGGGAATACTCCAGATAACTTAGGAAGGTACTTAATTTAAAAACCTTCCTAAGGGGAAAAGTGAGTGCACATCGAATGGAACAGGAGTCTCCCCTAAAAGTTTTAGAAGTCAGGTGGATGAACGGATGCGCAGAACTTCAGGGAAGGACGGGAAAGAATCCCCATCCTAGGTGCTGACATAGCAAAATATTTAAAAATACTCATACGTACCCTAATGCTTAGGTTCTGGCTAATCATTAAAAGCCCACTTTGGGGCTATTACATTTGGTGTCTATATTAGTTTGGTAGTGCTGCCATAACGAAATACCACAGATTAAGTGGTTAAATGACAAATATTTATTTTCTCACAGTTCCAGAAGCTGGCAACTGTCAGGTCAATGTGTCATCTGGTGAGATCTCTTCCTAGGCTTTGGCTTGTATCTGGCCACTTTCTTACTCTGTGTTCATATATCTTTGCTCTGTGTGCACACATTCTTGGTGTCTGTTTGTCCAAATTTCTTCTTTTTAGGAGTACACCAGTCAGATTGGATGAGGGCCCACTCTAATGGCCTTATTGTAATTTAATCACATCTTTAGAGGCCCTGTCTCTAAATATAGCTACATTATGAGGCACAGATGGTTAGAGCTTCTATATATGAATTTGAGGGGGACACAATTCAGCCCATAATGGCATCTAAGCTAGAAGTTGTCTTGGAAACATATGAGTTAGTCAGTAAGTAATTAACCATTGAGTGCCCACCATATAAGTGGTACAAACTTGGGCGAGTCATTTTATGCCTATGAACCATAGCTCTGTCATCTGTTAAAAGGGGAAAAATAGAGTGGATAAAAAAGCAGTGGTACATTTACACAATGGAATATGATGTAGTCAGAAAAAAGAAGGCAAACTTACGTTTTGCAATGGCATGGATAGACCTAGAGGGTATAATGCTAAGTGAAATAAGCCGGTTGGAGAAAGACAGATACTGTATGATTTCACTTATACGTGGAATCTAATGAACAAAATAAATAAAATACAGTCAGATACAGAGAACAGTCCGACAGCTGTCAGAGGGGAGGGGGTAAGAGGGAGGGGTGAAGAAGGTGAAATGATTAAGAAAAAAAAACCTCATAGGCACAGACAGACGCCTGTGTGGAGATTACTGGGGGAAGGCAGGTGGGGGCAGGTAGAAGAGGATAAATGGGATAAATGGTGACAGAAGGAGATTAGACTTTGGATGGCGAACACATAATATAATATACAGATGATGTATTATAGCATTGTACACTTGAAACCTATATCATTTTATTAACCAATATAACCCCCCAAAATGTGAATAAGTAAATAAATGCATAGGCTGAGGAGTCCAATTGCTACAATTTCAGCCATTGCCTCTGCCATTGACCAGCTGTGTCACACTGGGGAAGGCGTTCCATGCCTCAGCACTCAGCACTCCTCACCTATGAAACCGGGGCGATAATGGCAATACCCAGATCCCAGTGCGATGCCGAAGGTGAAATGAGTCAGTATGTGTTGAGTAAGAGTATGTGTATATGTCTATGTGTACATTTATATAAATATAACTGGATATATCTCTGTATAATAGTTATTATTAAACGATATCAGCAAAGCTAGGGTAGAAGTAACTGTAGACTAGATGGTGAGATGACTGAGGCCTCTTTGTCCTTAAGTAAGTGACATTACCTCTCTCAGCCTCGAGGATGACAGGGGCTCTGTCCAGCTTTCCCATTCTCTGGACCCGTGTCTTGGGAATGGCTAGGATTTTGTCTTCCTCGGTAAATACTGGTTGTGGATTGCTTTGGAAAATGTAATGGGGAGGTAGAATTTCCCTTTTATAACCATTATCCACTAAGAACAATTTCAGCCTTGGACCAATCTTTTGGCTGCTTACAGGTTGCCCCCCATTATTGGGCCAATAGTTCGATTGCATTGATTCTTCTCATTAGCATTTCCTTTGGTTTTCTGTTTGTGCTCTTACCGAGAGACAGGACTAGAATTGTGAGCTGCCAGAGGCGGATTTAACAGCGGGCATGTGCCCTGGGCCCGGACTTTTGAAGGGCCCCGCAAAACCCCAACTTTACACTTTTTTCTAATGACACCAAGCCTGGTTTCATATGTGCAGTTTTAATTACGTACGAGTTTACAGTCAGCGGTAAAACTTGATAGTATGTTTATATTCGCGTCTTTTCATTATTTCATCACTACGCCGCATAGGCCCCCGTTCGGCTGCACTACCGCTCATCGGAGCAATAGAATCGTATCTGCTGCTTTGTACTTACAAAGGCTCTCCTGCAGGGCAGACTCACGATACACGCAAATATGCAGGGATGTAAATTAGTTGGTGGATGTGTACTTGTTTCATTTACGGTTTTAAAAATATGTATTTTTAAACATGTATTTTTATTTTCCCTGTCCTCTCCTTTTTAAGGGGCCCCATATTTTCTTCTGCGCCCGGGGCCTCCACTGACCTTAATCCGCCTCTGGTGAACTCTTTCACGCTTGGAGATATTTGGGAGTCTTCAAACCCTGAAAATACTTAAAATATTATTTTCAAAACTAGGACCTTTGAAACATTTCAAGTGCACCCCGGCTCACTTTCTTTTCTGTTCCATAGGTTGCTGTCTGTAGTAAGATAAACTCAGAACGTCCCCCAAGACACGGTCTTTATGGCTTCCCCTCCCTATTATCTCAAAGAAGCTATTGCTTTCAAAAGCATAGGGCTGATAGTATAGTTCCATGACTAAAGAAATGCTTAAAATTCTGTTTTTATATGTGATTACAGAGACAGAGAACAAATATTTCTTCAAAGGGATTTTCCTGGAAAAACTGAACTGACTGGGGTTAATGTCCAGAGGTAATGGACTCTCCCAGTGGGTCATTAATTCCAAGGAATTGGCCTTGTGCTTCAATTGCTATTGCTTAAGCAAACAATAAATAACATCACACAGATATGTAATGAACTATAAAACGACCACTTCTCAACCTGCATTGTAGATATGCCTGCAGCACATACAAGACCGCCTTCTATTAATCTCCTCCCAACTTGATTGATTAGTTTCAATCACCTCCCTGTCCCCGATTTTCTTTTTAAAATAGATTAATTTCATACTTTTGAAGTCAGCAAATAAAGGCATTAATGTTAGGCTCAGTAAAAAACGGCATCTGTGCTAAAGTACTTTTGACTGGTTTTCTCTCTGTCCCCAAGCCCCGCCGCCACTCCCTCCCTCACATTTCTCTCGTGTTTTGTTACTCCACAACAATTACGTATAACTCATGCCATGCTTCAATAATGCCAAGATTTGTGCTGATAACCTTGGTTAGTGGAAATGAAACTTCCAAGGCCAATGACCATTTTAATTAGGTTAATAATATAAGCTTCCATTATCTGTCCACCCACTTCTACTGTCATTTCTCAGTCTCCCCACCTCCCAGTCTCCCAGTCCCCTGTAACCCGTGTGGTTATTTCCTTCTTAATGAAACACTTTGTTGGCTCGACCTTCTCTCCCTCTTGGTTCTCTTCTCAGTAATTAGCCACTCCTTCTCAGTCTCCTCTGTCAGTTCTTTCTTTCTTTTTAGGTTTTTTATTGTAGTAAAATATACATAACAGATTTACCATGTTAACCATTTTTAAGTGTTTAATTCAGTGGTTTCAAGTGCATTCACAGTGTGTGACTATCATCACTTATCCATTTACAAACTTTCTCATCACCCGAAATAGAAACTCTGTAGCCATTAAGGCCAAATCCTTCATTCTCCCCTCCTCTGGCTCCTGGTATCCACTGTTGTCTGTGTGTGAATTTGCTTGTTCTAGATACTTCATGTAAGTGTAATCATACAACATCAGTCCTTTTCATTCTGGGTTATTTTGCTTAGCCTAATGTTTCCAAAGTTCATCCATGTTGTAGCATACCTCAGAACTTAATTCCTTTTTATGATTGAATGATATTCCATTTATGTATACAGTATATTTTATTTATTTCTTCATCTGTTGTTGAATACTCGGGTTGTTTACACCTTTTGGTGATTGTGAATAGTGCTGCTATAAACTGGGTATACAAATATCTGTTTGATTCCCTGTTAGCAATTCTGTTTAGGGTATGTACCCGAAAGTGAAATTGCTGGACCACACAGTAATTCTATGTTAGCTTTTTAAGGAAATACCAAGCTGTTTCCCATAGTTGCTGCTGCATCATTTCACATTCCCACTAACACAGGGATTTCGGTTTCTCCATATCCTCACTACCACCTGTTATTTTCCACTTTTAAAAAATAATAACCAACCTAATGGATGTGAACCGGTATCTCAAGGTTGGTTCTAGCCTGTCTTCCAAACTTGAAACTTGGCATCATTGGAGCACCTGTGGGCTCGATCTTCATGTCTCTTCTCTTTTCCATTTACTTCTACCCTTTTGACAATGTTCTCCAACCTCCTCATCAAATACCACAGACATGTTGATGGATTGGGTTGGCCAAAAAGTTTGTTTAGCTTTTTTCCATGCAATGAAAGACATATTTTTCATTTTCACCAATAACTTCCTTGATTTGGATATTTTGAGTATGACGGCTATCTCCCATGAGGTTTGTCCTCAATTAATGTCTCAGTTTAATCGCTATCAACCTCATCTGGTCTACCTGAGAGTGGAGCATCGTCCAGTGAGAAATCTCCAGCATGAAACTTCACAACCACTTTTGACATGTTCTGTCAGTCACAGCACATTCTTCGTACACTACACAAATATTTTTTTGTTTCATTTGTGTTTTTACCTTTTTTGAAATAATACAGCATAATATGCCAAAATGTTGTGTATTTTCTTTGATCTTCAATATTAAAATGGCTACACAAAAATTCATCAATTTTGGTAAGTTTTTTTAAATGCATGCTGATATGAGAGCTGTCACAATGCAATCTAACAAAATAGTTTCACATGAAGTTAAAGACAACTCAGCGCTACTAGAACCATCTTACAGAAAAAAACAAATGAACATTTTGGCCAGCCCAATATATTGCTAACCCATTCTTCTACTAAACTCTAAGTTTATATATGCCATTGCACAGTGGGTATTTTTACTTGGATGTTCAATAGCTTGTCAACAATAAAGTGTCCAAAATTGAAGTCATGTTCCAAGCTCCCTGTGCCCTACTAACCATGAACCTGTTCCTCTCACAGACTTCCTTTACCTGTCAATGGCATCTCCGTTCTCCCAGTTCCTCAGGCCCCAGCCCCTGGATTCATCCTTTACCTTTTTCTTTTCCTTGTCCCCTATATCCACCAGAAAATTTTACTGGCTTTACTTTCATAATATACCCAGAATGTTGCGCTGGTCTGTGTTCAAATGCCAGCTTAATTGAGAGGACTTCTCCATAAACACAGCCCCTCCCCCAGTACTCTCAATCCTCTTATCACATCTGTCCTTCCTAGCACTTGACGTCATATATATTTATTTAAGTTGTGTCCCCTGCACCACAGTGTGAGGGTAAGAACTTGTCAGGTTTGTTTACTACCAATCCTCCAGTACCTAAAATAGTACTGGTTCAATAAATACTCACTGAATGAATGACTGGAGAGTAAGTGGAAGGGAGGGTATTTGTCCCTGAGGAAGGAATAAAATGAAGATTCTATATATGAAGCAACTATAAACAAGAAATCTCCCTTAATTTGTTCAGGAACAATGGATATTTCAAATACATCCTACCCCATCACATGACCAAAATATGCCTACTTGAGCTGCAAGTGTTTTTCGGCCATCTTAGACACGTTCCTTCTAAGAGAGAAGCTATTGAACAACCTGATCAGTTAGTGTTGGCTGCCGCTACTTTTAGCTTAATGGAACCCTCTTTTGTAGAAGCCCTCCTTGTAGGCAGTCCTGTTTCTTTTAAACTGCTGTTAATTCACTAAGAACTTTGTATTGCGCTCAAGAGAGGAAAATGCTGCTATTATAATATGAAATGCTTTAAAATAATTTTAAAAACACTGATGGCACATGAATAATACTTAATTGCATTATTATTAACACAGAATTTTTGAAATGTACTTAGGGTTAGAGATTCTTACAAATTTTAAGCTCCTCGAAGGCAAACAAGGCCCTGGGCTGCTCTGTATTCTCCTCAGTGTCCGAAGTCACTCTTTTTATTGAATAGATATCCACCATATATTTGCCGAATGATGTATCAAATACATTATGCAAAGGAGAATTATACTTTTTCTCGGTTCCTCGTGGACAGATGGCACAATATAGTGGAGAGGATCCTTGTGGGTGCAGGGTCTGGCATTTGTCGGCTCTGTGGGAAGTGATTTGTTTGGGGAAATCATTTTTAAGAAACTGCGAAAGTGCTTTCTTGTTAGTAGCTGAAGGAGCATTGGGATCTCAGCCCATTCTCTCTCCATGGAGTACACCTGTGATCATGTGTGATTAGTCGTAAGCTATAATACAGATATTGGTCATTATGGTTATGATTCTTTATTCTTATAATGTTTTACTTTCATAGAATAAAAGATTAATAGAAAAAATAAAAAGATATTTAAACTTATTAGGGTCAAGCTAAGGAAGCCTCTGGTAGTCCAGCTGGTGACCTGGGTTTGGGGCCCGGCATGTCTACATGTTTTGTCTCATTCAGTTTTATCTTTGTTAGATCAGGCATGTTCTTATGTATAGATCCTCTCAGAATTTTCATCAAGTTATAACTTAATTCTTGAATTATATTTTCAAAGTTTAAAAACCCTTAAAGAAGTACTCTCTGAGTCAAATAGAGATTGATTTTTCCCAAAACAGAACATTGTGAATAAGGAATTTTTGAGGAATTATTGAATTCTATAAATTAAAGAAATGGAGAATCTTTTATCCAGATTGATTTTAATTTCTTCTTTCTTAGACTGAAATATTTTCTACTAAATTTTTTAAAAATTAAACTTCTTCATACAATGATAAGTTCCTTTAAGAGAGTGAAAAGCTATTCAAGGGAAAATATGACTATTTATTTTTGAACTTTTCAATACGTTTAACAGGACCTGAGTCCTGACATGCTGACTCTTGTATTCATTCATTTGCCCTTTAGATACTTTATTTTTTATGGGATGTTTTTATCTTTTATTAAATATAACAAAATAATTCCCATTATTCAAATTTAGTGAATATTTTGCTGGGCAGCCAACAGAAAAGAACACAAAGATTCAATGTGTTCATAGTTTTCTGAGTGTTTAAATGTTAGACACTGAAAATTAATCTTGTCATGTGTCTTAAATCTGAAGGGGCCTCTGAGAACTTGAGAGCGAATGTCCTCATCTTATTTAAATCTGTCCACGTCATGACATTTGAAATCCACCATAAAGCTCTGGCAATGCTTTTAGAAGAGTCCACACAAACTTAAATAAATAGGGCTGATAACAGAGGCACTGTCCCATAATTGTCATTAGAATAAAATTGTACATATAATAATGACATCACCTATAATTTATCATTATAGTTTTATATAATATATAATTTTACACACACACACACGGCTTGGAACCAGAGCCTGCCCGTTAATACATGTTAGTTTGAGGGGGTGGCGGCCATTATGATGATGACCACCATGATGCGCTAACCTCCCATGATTTCAAAAGGAACAAAAAAGAATATCATTGCCATTATTTTTGCCTTTCACAATGGGTATAGGGACAATATAAAATGGAAGACAATATGCAAGGGAAGTGGGTTTTAATTTTATTGCTAAACCATATATGCATGAGGTCTGGGGAAAAAGTCCAGCCATAGTTAATGTAATGAGAACGGTTTGCGTGACATCGATGTAACATGACAACCAAGGACAGTGGACTGGATGCACATGCATGATCAGTGACAACTTCACTGCACTAGTCAGTGGGGGTGGTAGACGTTGAGTGAACATGTGTACTGTGTGGCCATCGCATTTAAAATGACTCAGTGTGTAGAGCAACAAATAGGCATCAGATTTTGCGTCAAGCTTGAATATTCCTCCACGGAAACTATTCAGATGATTCAGAAGGCCATAGCTACAGGCAGCTGGTGATTGGCAGCTTCATCACGACAATGCACCCGCTCATACATCACATCTTGTGCAGTTTTTTGGCAAAACGTCAAATCACCCAGGTGACTCAGTCCCCCTACAGCCCAGATTTGGCACCCTGTGTCTTCTGGCTTTTCTTAAAACTAAAATCACCTTTGAAAGGGAAGAGATTTCAGACCATTGATGAGACTCAGGAAAATATGATGGGGCAGCCGATGGCAACTGGGAGAACTGTGTGAAGTCCCAAGGTGCCTACTTTGAAGGGGACCGAGGCATCATTGTCCTATATACAGTGTTTCTTGTATCTTGTATCTTCAATAAATGTCTCTATTTTTCATATTACATGGCTGGATATCTTCTGGACAGATCTCATATAAATCTTTTTATAAATTGGTTCTAAGTGCTATTGATGCAATGCATTTAAGTTTAATAATTCTGTTTTATAAAATCTCACAGAGCTCTTTTCTCTAGATAAAGAAAAAATCAACTGAAAGGAATAAATGGCCAGAGGTCACACCCTGAGGGAGGTCAAAGAAAATAAATATGTTCAGCAGTAGGCCTAAAGGTTGAGATTAATTTAAATGACTTCACCTAGAGAATGTGACAAAGTTCCAACATTTTATGGCAGGCACAGTATTTCAAGCTTAAAAGTTGTGTTCGGATACATTCTCTCTTCATTCTCAGAGAGCCTAGATGGGCACCACTTATCTGCACACCAGTGCAGCTGGAGAGAAGGATCTGAGTATATGAACACGCTATCCAAGTTAATGACGCTGCGGATTATAATGCAATAAAATAATAATCCATCTCTGCCCCTAGCGCAGTGCTTTTTAATTCAGCCATGACATCCTATATGGAGATGTTTATCCTGCACCTCTCCTGGCTGTGGAAATTATTCTCCTACAATCAGCAGGGGATGATCTGATGTTTCACCAATAGTATATATTAGCCCTGGTGATTAGAAGGATTATTTATTTGCTTACTCAGGAAGGATTAATGGCAGAAAGCAAAGGCTTTGTTTAAAAAATCATGTGCCGTGACTTCCTGGAGCTTAGGAAGGAGAGTCTGAAAGGTATTCAACCATTTTATGAAGAAGCTTTTTATTCAAAAATTAAAACTTTGATCCAGCACACAGTCCCTTCCTGATGAATCCTGAACTAGCATTAAACAAACAATCATTTTCAGTAACATTCTGCCATCGTGTTTTGACATTCCTTTAACCCAGAGTGCATTAGAACTATTTTACTCTAACTGATTATTTGAGATAACTTTTTAAATGTGATTCAAGTCTAAAATATGGAGTCCTGTATGCGTAATTGTATCTAAAACAGTAAGATTAAAGAGTTCTAATTCTTTCAATACCTGGGGATTTTTTGTTTGTTTGATTGATTGATTTTTAGAGAGGGGGGAAGGGAGGGAGAAAGAGAGCGGAACATCAGTGTGTGGTTGCCTCTCTCGCGCCCCCTCCTGGGGACCTGGCCCACAACCCAGGCATGCGTCCTGACTGGGAATTGAACTGCAGGCCGGCACTCAGTCCACTGAGCCACAGCAGCCAGGGCCACCTGACTTTTCATTTCACAGTGTATCTGTGATATTCCAGTTTATATATAATATAAAGCTTCATACTATTTTGGGCTTTCTTGGGGAGGGGGCAATAATCATAATAACAATTACAATGTTTCCTTTGACTCAACATTATTTGACAGCAGTTATTAAATCTTATATTCTATATGTGAAATTTCAAAAGTAGGTAATTCTCAGGGTCTGTGATAGCTACTGTTGATATTAAAAATATCACCATTAATAATATGCAAGAACATCAACAGAATAATGATGGCATTGAAAGTCAAAATACATTAGACGTTATCTATAAAATCTACTCCTTCATGAAATTTTCAATTTTAAAAACATAGTATTTTTCCACTTCACTTTCTAATTAGTTTAGAATGAGATTTAATTATGGGAACTTGTTTTTACTGAGATACATTTTTCCTCGTGTATTTCCTAGAAAAAAATTAGGAATTAGAAATTGCCAAATGTTCTCTGTCGAGTCATGACACAAATGCTATAGACAGCATATTAATGGATTAAGAGAAGGCATCTGAAATAAAATTCTGGTTTGAGTGTGCCTACCTTGGAATGCGACCAGCGCAGGGAAGGACTGGTGCTGGCCATCTACCGTGGCAGCAGAGGGGGACCGCAGGGGCCAGCAGCGTGGCTGAGAGTGGCACTCACTGCTCTCCTACTACTCGCATTCTCCACTCCCTGACCTTCTCTGAATACAGTCAGAGCCATTACTCACCCCTGCAAAGGATGGTACTAGAAGAGAAAAATTATTTTTAAGGTATTCCCATTTGAAGCAGAATTAACTTTCTTAAATTAGGGGATTCTTTTTAAAACTGAAAGATGTATAATTTTCTTGCCCATAAAAGGCACAGATGGCTGGTATCTTCTTATGTAATAATTAACTGTGACTCATTAAATCACATGCAAACAATTTAACATTCTATAAATACTCTCTCTCTGCTTTCATGACCAGTTATACAACATGTGGAAAGGTTGTGCCAACCCACTTGTGGTGTTGCTGGGTTATCCGCCTAAGCAACACAGTTTGATCATTTGTTTTGTTTCCCATGTAAAGTGAAAATTTTCTTATTAGCCCCAATGACATCTGAATATATGTTTGTTTACTGCCAGACTCTACTGACTTTATTGAGCGTCCTGGTAAATTTGCAAATGCAGCAATTACGGCAGTGAATTGAATTTCAGGGGTAATGACCTGGGTTTCTCCTTGGAGACAATACAGACGATGCCGCCTAATGCCAGTGATAACTGGCCACCAGCCACATTCCTTCCAATAAATACAAAGTTTGTCATGAGATGGTGGCTTTTATAGAATGAAGGAAATTGGTCATGAAAATCAAGATTTTTTCCCCCCTTAACTTTATTAAATCAATTCACAGTCTGGTATTTAAAGTCAATAGCTCTAGTTAAAACTGTATTGTAGGTGTGATTACAAATCTCTTTTGAAATTAAGGTAACAAAGATAGTGAAAGTTTTTTTTAAATATCTAATCGGTTTCATTCAAGTGAGTCTAAGCTTTAAACAGAATTGTATATTTTGTTCTTTTTAATGAATTGCTAGAGTGGATTATAGTTATTGCCCAAAATTATTAGGAAATTAAGGAGCCCTGTTGCATCGGCGTGCTCTGATTATTTCCACCTATTTCTTAAAAAGAAGTATGAACACACTGATGGTCATTCTTCCCACCCAAAGATCCCAAAGCCTTAATGAGCTCCCGGCTAAGCCTCTCTCTCGTTCTTTCCGGAACCATACTGACTTCCGTTTAGAGAACTGAAGGCGCGCATCTGGCCCCCGTTTGCCGGAGTTCCTGCCTCTTCACTTGCTTCTCTTTCTCCCAGAAAGGGAATCCTGTCCTACAACTCTCTCACTGTCACAAGCCTTACATGCCAGCTCTGGACGTCCTAGACACTGTCCCTTGCCCACCACCAGACTTCCCGCCACTGACCTGCACCTGTTCCCCCTGGCTGGGATCACCTTTGGTAGCAAACACCTCTCATGGGGTTGTTGACGTTCCCTTGCTTTGCTTGCTTGACGCTCACAAATACAATCTGCAAGTCCTGGTCATCCCGACCAAATTCCTCAGCCTTGGCTTTGACATGCCCCGGGCGCGAATCTTCTTGGTCAATACCCAAGTCCAGAGTTTCCTTTGGCATTGAGAATTTAATGGGAAGGATGATTTCAGAAGGGTGTACACATGTCTTACAGCCATACCCATATTATATAAAGTTTTATAAATACAGGTATGTATAGCCTAGTGTTTAAATACTTAGGCTACGAAGGCAAAATGATGAAGAAAAGGCACTAGTTATTAACAGTGTTATTACAGGAACATCTCAAAAGATTGTTAATTTTATTCATGCCAGCTAATGACTTTTGATAAATTCCTAATTTCTAAGTTAAGAATTAAATATAAAAATTGTTTCTTGAATTAGCTACATAATTGTGATCTACACTGTGCAGAACCCTCTGGTTTTTTGCAGTGATGGTAATGTGAACACATGATTTCTGGCTGCCTTTAAACTCTGGTTCATCTCCTTCCAGCTGACTAAATTGCCTCTGTAATTTCATCAGGAAAGCATGCTTACTTTTTCACATTCTGTTTACGTTAGATTCTGAATTTAGGAAACTAAGACATTTGGGTTCTGCAAAATATCTCCTAAGACTATTCATCTCGCGCTCCCTTGTTTTTCACACATTCCCAAAGTGTCTGCCTATTGTTTGAGCGGATTTAGAGAGTCCCACAACATTTATATCAACTAAATTTGAAATACCTGGTCTACATTTACTATTATTGCCTATACTTTTGTTTATTCAATTGTAAACATTCCATAATAATCTATTACCCTTGAAAAACTTTTTTTTTAAATTGGAAGCTTGTATTATAGCTATGTTATTTCCATATGGATGGGTATAGTGATCTGCAATCTAATTTATTCATCTGGAAAGTTGAAACTTTGTTTTGTGAAGGGAATATAAGCTCATAGATTCCCTTGTGGTAAATTTAGATGAATATTCTCATTGCTTCGGAATATATCATGCATACCTGGTTAGGAGACTTTGCAGTAAAATTCTCATTTCTCAATTTCATCAGGCAAAGTATCTATATTTGCCTTGGCTTTAAACTTGCTAAATGAGAGAGGCTGATGTGGAAAATTTTCTCAGGTGCAGAGACTAGCAGACTATTAACATATGGTTGACATGGTTTCATTTGCTTGTTCTAAATTACATGCATTGGACTCATTTTGATGTGATCCATATTGCTGCCAATGTTTTTCTAATTTATTTTGAAGTCATTCACTCTTTTTTAAGCTCTTATAAAGCAGGAGGTGGGGGTGAGGGAGTCTTGATTTTGAGCATCATCTGGAATGGAACATGCTAGAATGTTTGACTTGATAGTTTAAGTACAGCAAATGACAAACTTGTGCGTTCCAACATTTAAAATATTTGCAAGGGTATTTGCCTTTAGTCTTAGTTAAATACATCGCATGTAGAATTAAGTGATTTTGTTAAAGTGCATTGAAGGAGAAAAATAATTATGACAGGAAGTCTACGAGTATGTAATGTTAAGCAAAAGCTTTCAAAAATTATCCTGATAGATTTATCTGTACCTCCATAGAAAGTATCTACAATTTGTGGTATGGACTCCAATCACAGAGTTTTGTTACAGAAGGGTCTCAGTGAAGTGGCTAATTTATTCTTGCCAATTGCCCATGGAAATGGATTAAGCCTCGTTAACTTGAAATAGACTAGATGTCCTCCATGCTGTGGAAGGGCAGCGCCTCTGGAATAGGCAGGTGCGGAATCCTCTAAGGGCATTTCTCCCACCCGAGGTAATCAAAGGGATTTCTAAAAACTACTTTATAAATTATACTTTTTGATGAGTTTTGAAATTGAATTCAATTGATCCGAAGCCTTTATTGCATTGAGTTTTCATGCAGTTGAGGACCAGTGGACATAAAAAAGGATTAAACATCTTCACAAATAGAGCCCCCAAAATCTACTTAGGTCATAGTTGGATACCACAATTGGACTGAGTCCTGAATTGTCATTGATGGGGTTCTCAATCTTGCCAGTAATGATGGCACCCCATGGTGCCAGCAAACAGAATAATTTTCTGCAGTAGCTGGTTGTGACCAGTTTAAGGTGACATGTTTTCATGAGGCAAAATAAATATACGAAAGCCTTATACTTACTTCTGTGTGATGCAAGAAATCTTTTTCTCTGCTTGGTGAAGCAAAATACCCTCTCCAAAAGACATTTAGAAAGGATAATTTCGCGTTTCTGTCCTAACTGAACGAAACATTTTTCTTATAAAGGCTGAGTGAGTTACGGGCACTATGATTAGTTACATAATATTAAGGCTCATTTGACCACTTCTTACAGCATCTTTTGTGCTTTTCTTTATCAAAGAGGAGCAAACTGGGTATACTTCGAGGATTATAAAAGGATTGGATTAATGATTAATAAGGCCTTTCTTTTAGTGTGAGACTCTAATTTGAAAAAGTCTGCTTGGATGCCAACCCAAACAGTGAGCTTACTCTTTGATTAAAGAATTGGAGTTGCATGGATGGGTTTATTGGAAATATCTGACACAACTGACAGATTTGCATCCCGAAGGTTTATAGTACTTAATCTTTTGTTTCTAAAATATTTAGGGTGAAATGTTTGCACTGAAACAGAACCCTATGGATCTTTAAGTAGATCGCACCGAAAATTAAGGCTACCTAAAGTATTTTGAAAGCTGATGACAACTATAGCTAGTTTATAGCATCAATAACATGTAAACAGAAATGCTAAAATGCCATTACTGAACAGTTTGGCATATTAATTTCTTGAATAAAACATCATATACCTGAATCTTGAATAGCATATTGAGAGACGAATGGAAGCTGGCTATACAATCAATAATGAAGTGTTTGGAATATTTTTCCATTGAGGCCTCTGGGTGTTTTTAAATGTGGCTATAAAATACAAAGATTTTTTTGTTACACTATAGGAACATGGCTGTGCTTATACCTACAGGAGTGTAGCCATTTAGGGGTAAGATTCTGTGTATATACTTTCAAGATGAGGCTTTCCCATTCTCTGTAGTCGCTTTCAAAAGACGATGTAGCATAGTGCTTGAGGATATATGTGAAGTGTTTAGAACAATTCTAACAGATACTATGTAGTACATAAATATTAACACTTGACTAACGAAGGTGTAATGATGCTGTCATTGTGTTGCAAAAGTAACTTCCTTAATAAATTTTGATTTAGGACCAATTAAAAACCTCCACCATAAACACAGCAAACTGGTACAACTTTATAACCACCCTTCCTATTTATGCTCCCACCCCGGATATTTTATTTTTTAGAGTTGATTTTTAGAAGGATGGTTTTTAAAATAAACTTTTTATTTTAGAATAACTTAACATTTACTGAAATAAGTATTATTCATGTGCTCCAGCCCAGTTTTCCCTATGATGAACATTTTGCATGTTTCGGTACATTTATTATAATTAATAAACAGCTATTGATACTTGTTTAACATTCAAGCCCATACTTGATTCAAGTTTCCTTGATTGTTGACTTGTCCTGTTTCTGTTCTAGGGTTCAATCCTGGATACCACACTACCCTTAGTCCTTATGTCACCTTGGGCCCTTCTTGGCTATGACAGGTCTCAGACTGGCCTTGTTTTGGTGACCTTAACAGTTGTGAGGTATAGTAGTCAGGTACTTTGTGAAATGTATTTCAGTCGGGATTCATCTAATGTCTGTCTCATGAGTTGACTGGGATTCTGGGTTTTGGGGATAAGCCCACAAAGGTGAAGTTTGTCTTCCACATATTCTGTCAAAGGTACATGATACAGTATCAACTTGACTCATCATTGCTGATGTTGACCTCGATCAGTCAGCTGAGGTTGTGTTTATCAGGGCTCTCACTGTAAAATTACTCCCCCCGCCCCCTCACTACACTCGTTGGATGGAAGTCACTATGCACAGCCTACACTTAAGGAGTAGGGAGAGATACTCTAATTTTTGAAGGGTGTGTTACCTACATAAGTTATTTGAAATTCTTTGTACAGGATATCTGTCTATTCTTCCCCCATTTATTTAATTATTCAATTATTTATTTATATCAGTTCGGACTCATAGGTACTTATTTTAAACTTTGAGCTGTAGTCCAGCAGTGCTTTCTTTTCTCACCCCAATTTTTTCCAGCTTTGGCCGTTGGGACAGCTTCAGTTGGCCCCTGTGTCTCTTTGATGTGCCCCATGATTGTGGTTGTTGCTTTCCAGCACTTTCTTTCTTCCTGGTGCTACAAGATTCCCTGGGCTCATCTTGTGTATTTCATGCTCCAGTCCCAGAATCATTCATTTCTTCAGGGGGCCCTGGTTCCTATTAGTGGAGGATGGACTTAGACACTGAGAGCTGCGCACTGGGTGTGCTTGTTGCTATTAGGGTGTTGTTTCTAGGACCTTGCAGCTGACAAAGTGAAACACAGTATACATGTATATAGGAATCTGAACATACACACCCAGCTATAAATATGTCTACATATATCCATAAGCATCTATGTAAAGCGAGACATGGGTTCATACGTAATTTCTGAAATTCTCTTCATTACCATGTGGATCGCCCTAAACCCCTGTGCCTGCTTATAGTGACCTTCTTATCCATCACATTTACATTGGTGTCCTGGAACAGAAAGTTAACACTAAGTCAGAGTCAAGGGAACCTGAATAAAGCATGGATTTAGTTAATTAAAATAAATGTTTATATGCAAACATATTACATGTATAGCCAATCTCCCCCTATCAGAGTTCAGAGAACTATCTCTTTTTTAATACCTGAATATCATTCTATTTTATGGAAGAAAAATATTGGAAAATGTAAAGAAACAAACATTTAGGGGTGACTATTGAGGTTATTTCAATTTTATTTCTATACTTTTTTTGGACAACATTGAATACTTCTATTCTGTGTCCAACAAACCCAGAAAACATTGACTAGGTTTCAGTGTGTCTCTGTTTGGGCTCTCTGTTCCGTTCCATTCTCTGCACTTTCGCCAGCACCGTACTGTCCTGGCTGCTGCAAGTTTACAGTAAATCTCAATGTTGGGTAACGTAAATCTCCTAGCTTTGTTCTTCTTCAGTAATGTGCTGGTTGTTCTAATTCATTGCCTTTCCATGTGAATTTTAGAGTCAGTTGTTATTTACAAAATCGCGTAGTGGTCACAAGCCTTTCCTAACTATCCTACCTCTCTCAGTAATTGTTTCCTGTTTCAAAAGTTCAAATTTATTCTTAAAAATTTGCCTCTACCGTGAAGATATTCAACTTCAAAATATTTGAGCAATTGCAACACGATTAAAGAATGCATTTGTCCTCCCCAGGTGTTTTAATGAATAACACTCATTTGAATGCATAAATTTGAATATTTAAATATTTAATCCCTTCTTTTTCTTTGATAAACATCTCACGGTACAATGGTTGTAATATCTACCTCTCAGGATTGTTGAGAGAGTTAAATTACAGAGCTGGTAAGAATTAAATATGCTTAGAGCTTAAAAAGTATTCAATAAATATTACTTTTTCTTATAGTTAACCCATTTTCTCATTTAAAAAACTTGTGCAGAATTTAACGTCACATAATAGTCTGGCATAAGATTTATCATTTTTAAAAAGTATTGTTTAATCTCATACACTTTTAAAGCACAATAGGACATTATATAGAAGTTCTATTGCCATGCAAATGCATTTAATTTCATCCTCGCAGACATTAAACATTTGTAATGTTAAAGTTAATGGATTTTAAGAAAGTATTAAATTTTTATTAAAAGCACAACTTTGCTACTGTATAAATGCATACTTTTAAATATGGTAAAATTATGAGGTGACTATTGAGAACTTTTATGGCTTTCTCTATTGAATGTTTGACAATTCAAGTTTATATGATGTGTTCATACAAGATAAAACATGAGAAACATAGAAACTGCATGTTCATGAACCATAGAATAACCTATAAAGACAAGAAGCCCAAGCGTTTTCCAGTGTCCTTAGGCCTTACAGCCAGCGAAGATCTACCCTTCCAACCGGCCAGTTGTGGGCTCACTTAGTGTTTGACTTTCATACTGACACCAAAAGCAGGCAGATCCTTGGAGTTGGGAGGATAGCCCGTTATCCTTTCTGAAAAATTAAGACCCTACACAGAGTGGTACCTCTAGATAATTGATATAGTCTATTTAATAACAAAAGTATTTCCTATACACCAGAAACTTGTCATCACATAACTTACCATAAAACAAATTAATGCATACCATGTATCCCATCCTTTTATTTTTAATAGATCTAGAAAGATTCTTCTCAGATTAATTACTTAAAATATAACATTGTCAGTGATTTAGTTTTAAAAGCCTACTGAGTTATTAGTGTTTTAAAAATAGCATTAATAATAATGATAGTCCTCACAGTGTATCAAATACCTAAAAATGTTTAAAATATATTAATGGGGATTAAAATTTATAAGTTAAATATATACATTTTGTTATAATTATCTTTATTTTCATAAAGCGAAAGGAAAATACTCCCTTCAAGTTTTTAGCTGATTGAATTAAAATTAATTGTATAAATAGGAAAATGTAAAAATGCTTATAACTAAGCTTACTAAATTATCGGGTTTCACTTAAACTTTATTGGAATATATCATATGCATTATTATATCTGCTAAGACTAGATTAGAGAATGAAAGTTTTTAACATTATTATTAGAGAGAAGTTTATTCATTCACCCCAGATATGATTCTCCTTTAGCATCTAAAATTGAAGCTTGATACATAATAGTACAAGTTAATGTTGTTCGCGTAACCCATCATTATCAAAAATTCTGACAAACTAGACAGTGGAGGGCAAAGAAATGCTTTTCTTTTACGGAATCCTATTTTATCACAACTAAATCAATTCCGTGACTTTACTCACTTAACAGCTATATTTTGCATTCCTTCTACTTGGGCCCAACAGTCTGCTAGGTACCAGCTACACAAGGACAAATTTGGCAAGGAGTTCGTACTCAGTGGTGGAAACAGAAATAAAAACAGAGGTTAAAGACATAATATTAGGAGATAAGAACTGGAACTAACTCAAAAACCACTGAACATGAGCCCCAGCCCCCAGTGGGGTGTGCGTTGGGCAGTGCTGGTGTGGGCAGAGGGGAAAAAATACAGCAACAATTTTAAACATTGAATGACAGGTGGCACAGGGCTGTAACCTTGAGAGAAGGAAAACTCCACATTCACCCAGACTTTCCACTTGGGCTTTCCTAACTACATCACAGAGAAACGGGGCTTCAAGAGAGAGCCTGTGTTCATGACTTTAGAATAGATCACAAATCAATAGAACAGAATGGAGACTCCGGAGTTAGAAGCATACACATACGGTCAATTAATTTTTAGCAAGGCAAAAAATAAACTCAGTGGAGAAAAGAAAGCCTTTTTAATTGATGGTGCAGGAATAACTAGAATCCATATGGAAAAAGTATACCTTGACCTCTAGTTCACATTATATATAAAAATTAATTTGAGGCAAGTCATAAGCCTAAACATAAAAGCTATAACTATAAAGCTTCTGGAAGAAAACAAAGGAGAACATGTTCATGACCTTGGGATATGCAGATTTCCTAGGACATAGAATTATTAATCATCAAAGAGAAAATTGACAAATTGGATTTTATCAAAATCGCACACTTCTACTCATTAGGAGACACAATTAAGAAAAGAATAGGCAAACCACACAGATAAAATGCTTTACACACAGCAGAAAATGTTTACAATATATAGAATTGACAAAAGACTTATAGCTAGAATATATAAATAACTTCTATAATCTAATTGTACAAAGGCAAAATGCCTGATTTTTTAAAAAACAAAATGGGCAAATACTTGACCAGAAACGTAACAAAAGGAAAACAAACAAATGGCCAGTAATCACACACAAAAGCGCTCAACGTTATCCACCATCAAAGGAAGACAAAATAGACCTAAAATGAATGCCGTTATAAAACACTAGGATGGCTAAAATAAAAAAGATTTGCGCCAAATATTGGCAAGGACGTGGAGCAACTCTCATACATTACCCATGAGATAGCCAATTTGGAAAACAGTTTGGCACTTTTTATAAAATTAAACATGCATCCATCTACTGTAGAACTCACCAATTCCACACCCAGGCATTTACCCAAGAAAAGAAGAGAAGAGGAGGGCATATGCCTACAAAAGATTTGTGTAAGAATCTTCATGGCAACTTTATTCATAGTAGTATAAAGTAAAACTACTCAAACGTCCATCAAATACAGAATGAATGACAAATTTTGGTATGTTCACACAATGAAATATTTTTTACCACTAAAGAGGAATTATCGACTAATGCACAACACAAAATATCTCAAAAACATGTTGAGTGCAAGAAACCAGGCACAAAATTGTACATACAGTAGAATTCCATTAAAGTTCTAGAGTAGGTTAAAGACTTAGTTTTTAACAGATAGCGATGATTGCCTTTTTTTTCAGGCACATCATTTGACTAGGGAGGGTCATGGTGAATTTTCTATGGGTGAACATATTTTGACTGGGTGTGTATTACACAAATGTATTTGCTAAAACTCATCAAACTCCACAAAATGCAAGATTTGAGCATTTCAATGTATATAAATTACACTTCAATAAATAAGCAGTAAATGTTGACACAAGGCCATGTTCTGAATACTTTTTCTCCATACAAGCTGAGACTTTATATATAATTATTGTTGTTCAGTTCCAGTTGTCCCTCCTTTTTCCCCATTACTCATCCCTACCCCACCCCGCCCCCATCCCACAGTCAACCCCTTCTCCATTGTCCATGCCCTTGAGTCCTCTGTTCATGTTTCTTTGCTTGCCCTTTCCCCATCTTTACCTCATTATCCCCCTCCCACACCCCTCTAGTCACTGTCAGTTTGTTCTTTATTTCCAAGTCTCTGGTTCTATTTTGCTCATTTGTTTGTTTTGTTGATGAGGTTCTACTTGTAGCTGAGATCATATGGTATTTGTCTTTCACTGCCTGGCTTATTTCACTTAGCATAACACTCTCCAGTTCCATCCATGCTGTTGTGAAGGGTAGTAACTCTTTCTTTCTTTCTGCTGCGTAGTATTCCATTGTGTAAATGTACCACAGTTCTTTCATCCATTCATTTACTGATGGGCACTTAGGCTGTTTCCAGTTCTTAGGTATTGTAAATAACACTGCTATGAACATTGGGGTGCATAGGTTCTTTTGAATTGGTGTTTTAGGATTCTTAGGGTATGGCACCAGCAGTGGGATTGCTGGATCAAAAGGCAGTTCCATCTTTAGTGTTTCTGAGGAAATTCCATACTGTTTTCCACAGTGGCTGTACCAGTCTGTGTTCCCACCATCAGTGCCCTAGGGTTCCCTTTTCTCCCCAAACTCGCCAGCACTTGTTTGTTGATTTAGTGATAATGGCCATCCTGACTGGTGTGAAATGGTATCTCATCATGGTTTTAATTTGCATCTCTCTGATGGCTAGTGATGCCGAGCTTCCTTTCATATATCTCTGGGCCCTCTGTATGTCCTCCTTGGGGAAGTGTCTGTTCAGGTCCTCTGCCCATGTTTTAATTGGATTTCTTGTCTTCCTGGTGTGGAGTCATGTGAGTACTTTACCTATTTTGGAGATCAAACCCTTGACGGAGGTATCATTGACAAATATGTTTTCCCATATGGTTGGGTCCCTTTCCTTTTTGATGTTTTCTTTAGCCGTGCAGAAGCCTTTCAGTTTGATGTAGTCGCATTTGTTTATTCTTTCCTTTACATCTCTTGCCCTAGGGGATGTATCAGTGAAAATATTGCTGCATGAGATATCTGAGATTTTCTTGCCTATGTTTTCCTCTAGGACTTTTATGGTGTCATGAGTGATATTTAAGTCTTTTATCTATCTTGAGTTTATTTTGGTGTGTGGTGTAAGTTGGTGGTTGTTTCATTTTTTTGCATTTATTTCTCCAGATCTCCCAACACCATTTATTAAAGAGGCTATTTTTACTCCATTTTATGCTTCTGCCCCCCTTTGTCAAATATTAATTGACCGTAATGACATGGATTTATTTCTGAGTTTTCTATTCTTTTCCTTTGGTCTATTACAAGGCCACTGTAGTCAAAACAGTCTGGTACTGGCATAAGAACAGGCACAAGCTAAAACTTTTGACCCTCCTTTCTGTGTGTGAGCGTGTATGTGGTCTGCCCAGAAAGTATCCAGCCTATGAAAAATAGAGACATATATTGAAGAAGATACAAGATACAAGAAACATTGTACCTAGGATAATGACACTTCGGTACCCTTCAAAGTAGGCACCTTGGGAACTAACGTAGTTCTCCCAGAGTCTCTTCCACTATTCAAAACGCTCTGCAAATTCCTTTGTTGGAATTGCCATCAGCTGCCCCATCATATTTTCCTGAGTCTCATCTATGGTCTGAAATCTCTTCTCTTTCAAAGGCGATTTTAGTTTTGGGAAAAGCCAGAAGTTGCAGGGTGCCAAACCTGGGTTGTAGGGTGGCTGAGTCACCTGGGTGACTTGATTTTTTGCCAAAAATCTCTACACGAGATGTGATGCATGAGCTGGCGGGTCGCCGTGATGAAGCTGCCAATCACCAGTTGCCCACGGATGCGGCCATCTGAATCATCAAAATAGCTTCCACAGAGGAATATTCAAGCTTAACGCAACCTTTGGTACAGATTCGTTGCTCTACTTTCTCATTCATTTTGCATGCGATGGCTGCACAGAACACATGCTCACTCAACATCTACTGCCCCCACTGACTAGTACAGTGAAGTCGTCATTGTTGACACATGGGCATTCCAGTCCACTGTCCTTGGCTGCCAGGTTACACTGATGTCATGCAAATCGTTCTCACTATATTATCAATAGCTGGACTATTTCTGAAAAGACGGAATATACCCATATATCTCTATATCTTTATATAGAGATATATCTATATATATCTATATATCTTTTATGATTAGGCTTACAAGTCATCTCAAATTTTTATGTACAATGTGAGATCAGGGTCAAGGTTCTTTTTTTCCAAATAACTATCTAGTTATGCCAGCAATATATTTATATATAGTATACATTGTTATGTAGGTAAGTTGTACATATTTTAAAATTATTCTCAGATATATCTTTGGCTTTTTTCTACCAAATTCAATAATTCAGTCAGTCTAGATCATCCCCCTGGAAAAACCTATCTCCAGTTTATTCCTTCACACCTATACTTACCATATTCGGCCATCATCACCTCTCACCTGGATAGTACATGAGTCTCCTTCCCAATGTCTCTGTGTCTCATCCATTCTTTCATCTCTCTTCCTTCATAGGAAAGCCTTATTTTTCTAAAGTTCCAGTATTTTGTACTACTCACTTGATTAAAAACCTTCAGCACCTCCCACTATTCACATGCCCATGCCTCAAGGCAGATAATGATATTTAAAATGGAGATAACCTTAAAATGTGCTAGACTGCACGTTTTATGCTTATAATCCTGTGGCATCTTGTCACGGCTTCATGCAGTGAGCGCAGTTATTCACTTCCACTACATGGATGAGACAGCTAAGAGATTTGTTAAGCAGCCTTCTCAAAGCCACTTAGCCAGCAGGTAATAAAGCCAAGATTTGAACCATATTTTCTGAGTCCAGGGCCCAGATTACATGTCCACTATGCGCAGTATTTCTCTTTATAGTCTGCCTCTGGTTTGTGTAACCCAAACTAGCCTGCTGCCCTAGCCCCGGGCGTCTGTCCTCCGTCCACACCCAACTTCCTTGTGTCCTCA
Organism: Mormoops blainvillei; assembly: GCA_004026545.1. Taxonomy (NCBI): domain Eukaryota; kingdom Metazoa; phylum Chordata; class Mammalia; order Chiroptera; family Mormoopidae; genus Mormoops; species Mormoops blainvillei. The sequence continues at coordinate 42,275 of PVJD01005001.1, forward strand.
TACACCTCCATCGTTTTGTTCCCATGGGTCCTTCTCAAGCTCCCATTCGCTCCGACTGCAGCCTGCTCATCTTGCAAGTTCCCACTCAAGAGTCCCTTCCTTAGGGAAGCTTTGTTTGAGTTCCTCCAGGCAGGGCATTGCCCGTAGCTGTGTTCAGCACTGCATGCTGGTTACCGGCCCATTCTCAGAGCTGTCACTTTTTATTTTGAAGACATGTTTACGTATTTCTGTCCCCTCATTAGAGCTCCTCTAGAACAGACTGTCTTCCTCATCTTTGTTTTTCCAGGTTCGTAACATACGGAGAAGAAGGTCAGTAATAATTGTTTGATGAATAAACAAAGATTTTACTGTCAGACAAACTAACATCAAAGTTGCATTTGCCTAATTTTGATCTCCCACTGTAAATTATCTGCCAGACAGCAATAAAATATTTTAAAGCTCAACTGAAAAGCTCTGAAATCTAAAAAGAGAAAAAGTGGGGTTTCGGGGTGGGGGTTGTCTCATTTCCAGGGATTAGTAATATTACGAGGTTACTCCATTCAACAGCACCATAGAATGTGGAATTTTTTATAGCCAAAAATGATTGGCTGCAATATTAAGCTGCTTTACCAGCTGTTCAAAAGTGTATTGCTCCCAGAATATAAATAACTACTGTTGTGTCTCTATAAAATTCTAAACCTTGAATGGCATATTTGATTAGAGTGAAATGAGAAAGAAAGAATTGGTGCAAACAAGAGCTGAGATTAAAAAGGTATATTTAGTAAATACCTATGGTGAGTTCAAATAGTTTTTCTAAGAGTAGACATTGACAATTAAATAAAATACTTGCAATCTTACACGAAGTAAAACATAAACCTTAGTGAAGCTTAATCATATTCTTAGCAATCTCTCCCTTTTATTCCTTCAGGTGGGGCTTATTACAGAAAGAGAGTCAATTGCATGTCCTTTAGCAATCTCTATCAATGTAACATCTAGTGTCTACTTGTGTAACAATTATTAAGAGGAGCTTTCTTTTATATATGTGTTTCCAGTGACATTAATTACTGACCAGATGCATTAAGTATGAACGGTAGCAGCTTGTAAATACCCATGTGCGGCATAGGGTCTTCCATTTCCATTCCATCAACCATGGTGTCTTTTTCAGTGTCACTCACTGCCCTACCTGATCTTAGCAATGTCTTCGTACAACTGGTGTGACTGAGTTCCATTCATTATGTGGTTACAGGAATGGAAATCCAACTTCCTTTATTGAGCTGATAACAATGAACTGACTTGAACAGACTTATAGGGAGAGTTGGCTGGTAATAATTGGAGTGGCGACGAGGAAAAAAGAAGAGGAAAAAATCTTGAAATCAATGTATTATTTCAGGCCAGCAAGCATTTATTGAACATTGAGCTTGTGTATTCAACTCTATATTAGATCCTGAACATACACACAAATACAGAAATGGAAATATAGGAGTTTCCTTTCCATAAGCTCCGAAAGACAGAGTAAAAACTCCAGTGCAGCAGAAACAGGGTGAGTATTGCCTGAGATCTAGAAACTTTTAGGAATTTCTTACCAGGTATAGTGCAAATATAGGTCAAAGTTAAAGAACAACCCTGAAGGAGTACTCACGTTCAGTGACCTAAGGAGGAAGAGCACCGTCAACAGGAGGAAGTAAGAGAGACAAGGCAACAAATCCATTTAAGGTTCTGGAATTTGCAAGGACAAGAATGTGCCCGTGTTGCTATGGGGAAGCGTGCTGCTCAACCCTGGTCTCATCTTTATGATCAACTGCATCAGGGCAGCCCCTGGGTTCACCTGGAAACCACAGCACACAGGAAGCCATCTGTGTGGTGGGAGGTGATAGCAGCCAGAGGGAGGAGCCAGGAAGAGCCACAGGGAGTGCCGGGTACGGAGCCTCATTACAAGGAAGAAGACAGTCACAGCAGGATGCCAAACACTGGTCCTTCCTAGACCTCTCAGTCCCTTGAGGGTGAACAGGGGTGGGGTTGGGGGGGGGATGTTTATGCCAATGAGACCCCTTGGGCAAGATTATAAATGTAGCCAGATTGACAGTTAGGGAAGCAAGGGAAAGCCGTTTCAGTGTGGGAGTAGACACCAGACCTAGGCAGACTGCTTCTTATTTATTAATGAGAAAACATGAAAAGTGAAGCCTGCCCCCCGCCCACACACACACATTTTCATGGACATTCATTTGCTGCCACTTCTGGTCACATCCTTCAGCCCTCATCATGGGTAACTGTCAGGCTGAAAATAAAACAGAGATAGGAGTTGCCTCGGCTGTGACCTCTTGCTGGTGGTTCCAGGTGCCTGTTTATCTCACTGCGCCAACTTTGGGAACCGGCTTCCCCCCACTTGCTGGGACTCAGCCACCCTGCTGTGCTGTGACCTCTGGCACATGCATGTTTCTTCATTCCTAAACGTTTGCCCGACTTGCACCTGTTAACTAGATCCTTCGAGTTGATTGTTAGCTTCTGGCTCAAATTTTCTTTTCCCTGTTTCTTGGCTCCTACATTGCCCAATTTTGGAGATCCTTCCCTGCCAAGCGCTGTGCGATTTTCTCAGCAACTTTGAGCGTGTAATGGATTGAATTGTCTCCTCCCCACAAATTCATATGTTGAAGCCCTAATCTAAGATGTGATGGTATTTGGAGACGGGCCCTTTGGGAGGAGCTGTGTTTGGATGAGTTCTTTGGGCCGGGGGCTGGGGGGGCTCTCTGCCTCAGTGAGAACACAGAGAAAAGGTGGCTGGGAGGAGAGCTCTTCCCAGGAAAGCAATGGCTGGCACCTTGACCTAGGACTTCCCAGCCTCTAGAACTGTGAGGAATAAATTTCCATCATTTAAAGAAATTTTATTTTGTATTTTATTATGGCAACTCAGGCTGACTAATATGGAGAGGAACCTACAGATGAGGAAAACAAGACTCAGAGAACATAAGCACTTTGTTTAAGAATTTGGCTAATTAGTATTCAATTTGACTAAAAAATCCTTGCTCTTTGGACCACATAGTACTGCGCTAAACACTGGATAATTTGTCCCACCCCATAGTAAACATGCCATTACTGAAATGGAGATAAGCTTTAGATTATCCGTCTTTTCTATGGGTAAGATTTTGAGTATGACAACCTCAGGCATCCATATTTAGATGCTTTTTTTTTTTTGTATCTTACTTGCATTTCCATCTAGGACTTCTCTTTCCTTTCCATTATACATGTATTTGCATAACGGCATGTGTAGCCAAGCTACTTCTAAATCCTGAGACTGTAAGACTTTGAAACATAGCACTTAGCTGAATGCCAGCCATGTGTGGCTTTTCTTAGGTAATACTTCATTGTGGTAACATGTGTCATATTTTGGTGAGATAGGGATATGTAAGCAGGAAGATAGAAATGAAAGTTTGATTCTCCATTTCCCCTCTGTTACCTTGAATGTTTTCTGAAATAAGAGGCATTCCTCTTGCAAAGCCACAGTGAGAGGCCAGCCCAGGAGGTGGCCTCATCCTTTGGAACCGAATGGTGGTGGGGACTGGGGCCAGCCCCATGAAAGGCAGGCCTCCAGCCATGCAACCACCGTGATCCTTAATGCAGCCCTGTCTTTCCCATGGCCTCTAGCTGACTGTCTTAGCTTTTCATGTCACTGAAAGTAGATGGTATTGTATTGCCAAGGCATTATCAGAATTCACTTTGCTCCTCTAGGGTTGGGCCTGTTAGGAAAATGGCTTGGTTAAAATTTCATCTTAAGCAGACCATCAACTATTTTATTTTCCCAGGTTAAACAAAAATGAAATGAATGTCTACTGTATTAAATTATAGTAGTTCTTTTAATGTTATTTTATCAACTGTATATAAAAATCTCATTCATCTTTTGATCTGAAGCAGCTCTACTTAAGTCTGCAGTTTGAAGACAGAGTTACAGATTTACAGCCATACAAACGGCAGGGGTGACAGAATGATCCTGTCCCTTTTAGAATGTGTGGCCTAAAGCAAAGCCCCATTGACTCATGTTAAGCAGTCCTTTGGAAAAAGATGAGAATTCCAGCCAACGAATTTGTTATATATTTATAAATGACAGAAGTAAAGTTTATGATGTTAGGACTAAACTTAATGGATCTTGGATTGCGTGTGTTGTAAGTTATGGCAAAAAAATAGAATTTAACGTCTTGTAGTAAAACTGGCATTTATCACCAGAATCACTGATCTATCCTCGAGAGCTGTGCTTATCTTTTTTTTTTTTTTTTTTTTTTTTGCCATTTGTCAAAATGGGCTTCTCTTTTTATTTCTTCTATTTACATTATTTTCTTCACGGTCAGGTCTCTATAGTAGATAGTGTTTGCAGAATCCTAAAATGTCAGTGTTCTTCCACATGGAAACTTAGATCTCATCTGGCAAGTCAGTCCTGGAACAGATTACAGATACTCAGCTGTTGCCGCCTGGGACATGGTGACCCTGTCCCCTCCCCAGCTGAAATAAGGAGAGCCCCTCAACAGAGGAACCACTGTTGTAGAGAATGTGCTGCACGGCTCTGCCCTTGAGTCATGGGTGACCAGGAAAACAGGGTTTCTGAAGCGGACGGCACTTGGTGGGGGGAACTCAGGGAAAATTAATTTTTAGATCATTTTCTTTTTAAAAAAGATATGCATTAATACAAATATGGAAGTACTCGATTCAGAGAATTTATTGATTACTGGGCAGAATAACAGAAATTTAAATGTGAAAGAGCGTCTTTCATTTCCTCTATTGCATATGGCTGTGTAAATTTTGATTCCAGTTCTGGCCTCAGATTCAATCTACCGGGAATGTTTTTAACACCTTAAGTCCGTGTCAGGGTTCCTTAACCTGGGTGCTGTTGACCTTGGGGCCGGCTCCTCCTTTGTTGCCGAGACCTGTCCTGGGCCTTGTAGAATGTTTAGCAGCATCTCTGGCCTTTACTAAGTAGATGCCAATAGCACTAACACCCTATTCAGCCATTACAGCTCCAAATGCCTCCAGACACTGCCACATGTCCCATAAAATCACCACCCGCTGAGAACCACTGGGTCTATTTCTTGAATAGAGGGGCTAGCTCTAGCGTTTATCCCACAAATGCCCATTGCATGAGCAACCAGAAAGTTGAAACTGGGATCTCTATGCATGTAATGATTTTTTTGTGGCTGAATATATTAATATACATGGGGTTTGTTTTTAAAGAAAGGTCTTACATTTTTTAGAAAGCTTTTATTATTATTGGGACAATAGTATAAATGTAATTATTAATTCCTATTTCTTCATTAGTTATGATGAATGTCACAGACAGTTATGTCAGTATATATATCATTCTTTGAGAATGCCATGAATCTGGTCCTATTAAAGGGGTATCATGTGTCTTCCAGAAAGGCTGCTGAAAGTATACTAGTCCTTTTGGTCTTTCCTGACCCCTAGGGGTTCGTGACCTGGGAGTACCTGGGGTGTGGTGCTGGCTTAGCCCCTCTCCACCGGGGCAGCATGACAGTGAGAAGGTTTTGAGTCCCTCCCAGGGAGTCTAATGCGTCTGAGTCACGTGCAGAAGAAATAGAGGCAGTAAACAACGGTGGGAGAAAGACTGGGGAAGGCGTGGGGCAGCCCAGCAGGGTCCTGCAGTGTTCCCCCTGTCGGGGTTAGCACTTTCACCTTGGGCATTTAGGGGGACAAACAGACAATGACCAAGTGGCAGCTCTTAGCATAACTAACATTTAGGCAGTGCATGCTGTACGCCAGGCACTGTCTGGGAACTGGACTTGATTTAGTTTTTTTAATCTTAACACCGTGGGCCATGGAGAGTTCTAGTATTATCCCCATTTTATAGAAGTAAAACTGTGGCAGAAAGAAGGCAATGAACATCATCCTCTAATTTAATAAATATTACCGGGGTGCATACCACATGCCAGATGCTCTGCGTATAATGCAATATATTCATATACGACATTCTCCTTGACCTCAAGGAGCTTGCATCTATCTGGTAGAGAAGATAACCTAAATACGCAAAGTGCCAAGTCAAACATGTTAAATGCCACAAAGGAAGAAATAATAATAAGTTGTGTCACTTGCTGGGCATCACTGGGCCGAGTGTTTAACTTCTCCAAACTTGTTTTCTCATCTCTAAAACTGGGGCAATAATAATACTCACCTTAGCAGGTTGTTGTAAGTACAATGTCAGCATACAGTGAGTACCTAATAAATGTTATGCAATTGTAGAGTAATAAGAGAATGAGAGATTATTTCCACCCGGGTATACCAGAGTCTTTTTTGGTTGTAATATTTCAACTGAAACTTGAAGGATTGGCAACCCTTAACTATCTGCTAACAGAGGGGGGAAATCCATTTTTAATAGAGAAAATAATATACTATAGAGCAAGAAATCTCAGGAAATATGAAAAACCTAGAGTTTTTGTTTCCTGGTAGCATAAAACAGTAGAGGAGGAGAAAAGGTAGAAGGGAAGGTTGAGGCCACATCATTAGCCAGAAGCTAAGGAACTTGAACTTTTCATTAGGCCACGTGGAGCAGAACAGAAGAGTAACAGCGCTCTAGGAAGATCTGCCTGCTGTTGATGTGTGGGACAGAACGGAGTGGCCGAGCGCAGTGTCCAGGGATACAGTCAGAAGCCCATGGCACTGGAGCAGACTGAAAGGGCTGATGAAACCTCCTCTCTTCTTAATGGCCCTGGAGGTTTCAGGGGAGGGAGACAGAAGTCATTCTGCTTATAGAATTGACTGAATCTGGAGGTGGAGAAAGGGGTTGTCACGAGACAAAAAGATCAAAGAAGAGCCTTAGATACTGGGGCTAAGTGTAAGGATCGTGTAGGTAGTGATAATGATATAATCTGCCGGGGTGGCTAATGAGTTTACTTTCTGACATCTTGAGCTCCAGGTGCCATCTGTGTGGGGACATGCAACAAATGGATCTCCTTTACAGAATGGAAATTTAACTGGAGATAAAAAAAATCCAGTTGTTCAGGCTGATGTAGGAACTGGACAAAGGATGTTATTTCCTGGAGACAGCGGAGTCAGGCAGTGAGCGATGGTGGATGCCTGAAGAGTTCAAGGTCAGAGGGAAGGTGAGAATCCAGCATGAGAACCAAGGGAGAAACATTTGTCTGAGAAACCCAGCACGGACGGGGAGTCCAGAAAACAGGGCTGGTTAATGAGTTCAGATGTTTCTAAGAGGCTGAAGAGGAGGAGGAGAAGAACCAATTGAGCTGGTTATGGGATTTGACAATTAGGATTAAATTTACCTTGAGAGACAATTTTCTGCCCTCTGCTTGAGGCGGAAATGCTGTGGCAAGTAAGTTAGGAGGGTTGAGGAAGACGCTGTGGTGGTTATACAGAGCAGGGGCTAAAAATGCAGATGCCCACTTTGGAAACATCTAGACACAGAGGGTCAGTCTTTGAAAAGAGTGTGCTTCCGAGTGCTAGTGTGTGTATGAGCATGGGGCTGTGTGTGTGTGTGTGTGTGCGTGTATAGGGGAAGGGTATGGTGGAGTCAAAGCACCCATGCCCCACTTTAGCCCTAGTCAATTGTTGCCACATGGGAATGTGAGCCCAGTGGTGCCAGTGGTTTGGATTTTTCAAAATAAACAGACAATCTAGTCTTTAAAAATTTTATGTGCAATTTGCACATTTTTAAATGTTGGCTCAAATTTTTAAAAACTTGGTCTAAACCAAACAGCACATGTCCACAGGCAGGACACAGCCCCGGAGGCTGCAGTTGGGCTTCAGCAGAGATCATCGATTCGTGAGAGTTCTCTGAAAAGGAAAAGAAGAGGAACTGTCTTATCACAAGCACTGTGTTAGTGATGTAGTGATGTGTTAGTGAACAAGTGATGAATACTTGTTCAATGAGAAACAAGGTCGTGGGATGATTATTTTTACATAAGAGGATATGTAGGGCTCTAATTTAATATAGCTAAGACACTGATGTGTATGGCAGCTAAAAGATCCCGTTGAGTTATACCGTGAGACATTTCTGCTCAAAAAAAGCTTTATTTCCCTGTCAATGTCGCCCTCTCATTACCTATCAATATGACTATTTTAACATTACTGGTAATTGACAGTAGCATAGAACATAGATAAATCTGTAATATTATCATCACCACATTAGCACCAATGAAGACTAGTAATTATTAGAACTTCAAGAGGAACTCCACTAAATCAGTAGGTAAGCATGCCTTAGCTGTCCTTTGTTCCTTTGTAATAGATTTTAAAAGTTTTTTTTTTGTTTTTTTTTTTTGCTTGAGTTCAAGTGAAGTGAGGGCATGGACCATACCTGAGACACAGGTAGAGAGACATGAGCAGATGCATAGAAAGTGTTTCTGTTCTGAGTAATTTGTTTAACCTTCTGTAAGATGTTCACTTATCAGTCTGAGTCTTCTCCTCAGGATAGTTTCTGCTCAAACTTGGTAGAATTGAAATCACAACTGGTGTATAGTGGTTGACTGCTGAAAGTATTTTGTAACTACCAGTTGGGGAAATTGTAGTAATCCCTGTCTATGGACTTGTCTGTGTGTGTTTTTCCTCCGTAAGGTGCAAGAGCTATAAAAAGATATATACCTTTAAGATAAATATTGTCACCCTTTGACAGATGAGAAAACTGGAGCTTAGAAAAGTCAGGTTTTCCCTGGCTGGTGTGGCTCAGTGGACTGAGTGCGGCCTGCGAACCAAAGGGCTGCTGGTTCCATTCCCCGTCAGGGCACATGCCTGGGTTGCGGGCCAGGTCCCCATTAGGGGACGCATGAAAGGCAGCCACACATTGATGTTTCTCTCCCTCTCTTTCTCCCTCCCTTCCTCTTCTCTAAATATAAATAAATAAAATCTTAAAAAAACAAGGTCAGGTAACCTGCTTATGGTCACACGCTTAGTAAGTGACACAGGGGGACATAGTACAGGTTCTGGTGCCTCTGTCAGGAGGCAGTTTTAGCCAAACTAAGCTCTGAGTGACTTTCTCCATCAAGTTTTGGGAATAAAATTCATTGTCTTCTTAAGAGACAATAGCCCTTCTCTTGCTCTAGCCTTTGGGGATGGCTACATCTTTTCATTTTTCTAAAAGAAATTGCAGAAGTCACTCTAAACTCAATACCAGCAATTTCCAAAGGAAAGCTTTGATTGCAGACCTATGCCTAAGTATTAATTGTGAAGCGTGTGGGATGTTTTAATGTTTTATTTCTTTTTTTTCCTAAAGAATTTTGTTAAATTACCATGTTCTTGCTGGGCTTGACCATGTGGGAAATCCCATCAGAAGAAGCCAAGTGTCTTTGCCCCATTATTGTTCTGTGTCTGCATTCTTTGCCCCATCATTTTCCACTTTATAGTCAAAGTCCTTACACAGGCCATATGTTTCAGGGTCTATGCAACTGGGAAGGGGATTTTTTAAATTATGAATAATTAACTTATCCTTTCATGAAGCCCTTGAAAAGATGCCTCCCTTGTATCAGGCACAGGGCCCGTTGGAAAGCATGCTTCAATTTTTTCTTCACAAATTCCAGTGTATCTTGGTTCCTTGTCATGGTTGAAAAGAAGCATCTAGGGTTTTGTCTTTTAACCAAAGGTTTGTGTGTATTGCAATGCAAAGATATACATATTTAAATATGTAATATATAAGTACATATTCACATCCATTCAAACGCAACCAACCTATGTATGCCTTTAGACAGATGTTAATGAAATGATAAATATTAAACCACTTTACAGGCATACAATTTCTTAGTACTCTATTTTTTTAGGCAAAAATATGCTGCTCTGCAACCACACCACACAGACTCAACATCTGTTTTAAAGTGCGTTAAAATCCAGCAACTCAATGTCAATTGGATCTGGCTTTACGGTCTTGCTCACTTGATTACGGCTCTCACTGGGAGAGGAGAGCTTTCTGATATCATCCAAACCTCCAGAGGAACATTCTAAACAGCTGGTATTCTATATATTACATAATTATGAAGCACACCGTGTAGCTTAGAATATTTAAGAGGCACTAGGGGTCCACTTCTCAAAATATTTACAGCCTTTTATTCCTCTAAAACCAATAATTTGCATGCCTAAAATGGCATGTGCGCCTTTGCCATGCAGCTTTCCTTTGGTTCCTTTTTCCAGGTGAGAAACTGGCTCTGAAAATATCAATGTGTAGCAGTGAATAGGCCAGAGGAGGATATGGTGGGCAAGAAAGGAGGTCTTAAATGTTCTCCCTGGACCGGAGTGTTGGGGTTGGGGGGAGGGGGAAGGTCCGAGTGAAGGGTCCCCCTGCTGAGGACAGGCATGATATCCGAGGGGACGCTCCAAAAATAGGGGTTGGCCTTTGCATTGAGGGGATGACCGGGGCTAAGTGCCTATCTAATAGGTGAGCTCTGGGAACTTTGACTGATTTCAAAGAACACTGTGAAAATTGTTTCTCTTGGGTAAGTCCCGTAGTGACATACCAAGGCAAGGACTTGTGCCAAGAGTTGTTAATGTGACTGCTCTCAGAGCTCAGTAAGTCTGACCAGGTGGTGGACTCTCCGTGTCCCCTTCTGCCTTCCCAGGGCTCAGCCATCCTTTAGGACGTCATTCAGCCAGCCTTCCACCGAGCAAATGTGACTGTGGCTATCGTGTGCCGGGTGCTATTCTGGGCAATGGGAATGTAAACGTAAGTGTGATGACACCGTCCCTCAGAGACTCAATTTTGAGAAATAGGAGCTAAATGTGCTCATCAAGTCAGTGTGTCCTTGTGTCCATGGCATGATAGTAAATGTAAATATAGGAATAGTCAGAGCTCCAAGGAGGGAGCGTTCACCTCTAACCCAGGCAGCAACAGTGAGGAGGAAGGGCTTTGCTGCCAAGGTGATGCCTGAGGCCCACAGCACGGGAGACTCTTCAGGAGGGAGGCCGAAGGCCTGGAAGACACGGAAGCGGAAGCGTCCTGAGGGGCAGGAGGGAAACGACATGCTCTATCAGTTGGTTGGTTTCTTTAAAATCTCTTATCAAAGCACTTTGGAGCTTTCCTAAGGTATCGATTTCTCCAGAGTGGTCTGGCCCTATCAGGGATGAGGGGCTCTCTCTTTGCTTTTTGCTGAAAACTTCCCAGATGGCAGCACTGCCACCTTAGCGGAATGGCCCTCTTCCAGTGGGAGCTGAATATCTAGGATCAGGGATGCGTGATGTAGCCGCAGAATAAAATTGGTCAAAGGGCATATGGCCTGGCTTCCGTTCCATTCTGAAAGAAATGATAAAAAAAAAATAAGCCGTTTCGGTCATGCGATAAAAGTGAACAAGCTCTTTTTGAAACTCAAACTCTTGTTTTATGGGACTGTGCTAATGAAATGTGTTAGAAAGAAGAGCAAATAACCAGATCAAAGTATTGATCAATTATACATATAAACGATACTAAAATATTAAATGCGTCTAGAATAGATCTGCATATAAAAAATTTAAGATATACACGGTACTTCATCACAAAGAAAAGGCAAGCAAATCAGCCAGAATCCGAGTGATGGTTATTTTTCAGGAGAGTGTCATAAAAGACAAATATTTATTTATTGTGGTTTTCTGTGTATATGTAAAACTGTGCACGATAAAGCTACGTTCGTTTTCTAAACAGAAGAAAATATTTGTTTCTACAGCAAGAAAATTGAGAAGTAGCAAACTAAACAAAGTTCTCTCTCAGGAAGCAACAGGAGGGCCCTCCTAACCCTCCCTCCACGGCCATCTTCTGTGACCCAGCTGCCCGAGGGCCGTGCTCTGTGGATGATACAGTTGCCGCTCTGTTCGGCTCATTCACAGCAGCAGGAGCACCTACTGGGTTCCGATACCAACATTCAAAGGATATGTTTGTCCATGGCCTCAGAGGGCCTTTAGTCTAGTTCAGGATAGAGACATGCACGTAAAAACATGCGAAGGTACCCAACAGGTTTAATGAAGGAGACCTGATCAGCTTCCAAGGAGAAAGTGATTGATTACAATGGAAACCTTGCCTAGCTCATCCCTAATTTCCTTGGATCTGAAAGCCTTTGCTCCGGTCTGTCTGCCAGACTTCTCTTCTTTCGTCATCATCACAGTTAAATGTTCTCTTGAGTGCCATAGGCATTTCTGCCATGATGTAAACTCCCTGAGAGCCACATTATGTCATATTTATATTTATATGTCCCCCAATGCCTTGAACATAGTAGCAATTCAATACATATTTATGGAACAAGGGAATGGTTCAGTATTGTGTAAGGCTACACGTATAGCAGTCATAGAAAATATTTCATTTCAGGCTCAAGCAAATGGTTTATTTTATAAATCTGACAACCGCAGTAGTCAAGGAAAGTGACTACATCTGATCTCAGCAGGTATTGATTGATTGATTGATGCTTCTCCAGTTGCCACGTGGCAAGGGAAGAGGTTTCTTCATAAAGTTAGTGGCTTCTGACATGCACCACAGTGATCTTCTTTCTTAATAAATAATCTTTTCTATTAGCTAAGGTCATGCTATTTGTTATTTAGGAAAAAAAAAAACCCAAAACTAGTCCCTCTTACAAATACGGGAAGACAGAAACATCTCTATACTAAACCATAGTGGTGTGGTTTGTAAAAGATGCTACCCAGAAAGCAGTTGTTTGTGAAGGGTGTGGCCAAATCATTTCAGCCTCCACAAGAGACTGGTTTCTGTGCTGTGTCCAGGAATTGCATGGGGAGCCACCGCCACGCCACCAGTTCACAGGGCCTGACGCCCTGGCGTGAGTGTTAGCATTCAATTTTCACACAGCAAGAGTGACAGGAGCTAATTGTTTGGCTCCTGCTTGTGTCCTTCCAGCCACATGAAGTTGGCTATTTTGCATAATAATTTGAATGGCTAGTTGAAGTTCAAATAATAGAGTTTCTAAATTCATAATTAGAATGTGCCAGAAAAGTTGGTTCCACCGGGTGAAAAGACATGTTAGTGAGAAGAAATCTTTCCAAAATTTTGTTTTAGTGAAAAAGATAGCTTTTTTTTTTTTTGAAAGGATCACTGCTTCTTGTGCATATCATGTTAAGGTATGTTGTGAGGGTGTGTGTATATGTATGTGAACACACACGTACACATGTCATGCACACTCATGAATACACACCTCCTTAATGGAATAACCCAAGCTATTTTGAACCTTGGCCAGTTAGAACCTTGAGTTCTAGGGACTTCCAGTGGGAGGTGGTGTCATTTAGAATTGAGTTGATGTTGCGGTCCGTTCTGGAGAAGAAAGCTGATTCTTTCATGACAATAATGCTTAAAATTTTAGCACACTGGTCAAAACGGGCGTGAGAACACTTGGGATTGATGCATATGCTTAAACTATTGTGATTGTGATTATAGTTTCACAGGCACATACAGATGTCAAAACTTAGCAAACTGTATACTTTAAGTAGTTGCAGTTATTTTATGTTGATTATACATCAACAATTAAAACACGATTCTAATGTACTGGGTTGGGAATTCCCTACACACTTCTTTCATGAAGAGTTGTGTAAGAAAGCAAACACAGATACCAATGTGCTTAACCTGACAAATGCCTACATGTAGCATTCCTCCTTCCATCATCGTCGTTTTTAGGACCTAGGAAGATGAAGAATAGTGGATGAATTTTTATGATAGAAATGGATGTGCCCCTTCAGCATCCAGGACTGGTCACCACTTGCCTGGACCTGTCTCTTGCCTAGAGAGAAGAAGCAGGGATCCCATCGCTGATGAAGTTCAGAAATTGGTTATAATCCAGAATCCGGATTTAGGACTGTGATACCGGCAAGTTACAGTTACCCTTGTGACCCTTCCATTCTATGTCTTTATACTTTTAAGTGTCAGATGCACTTCTTTTTATCTGACTACTTAATACAGTCTTTTCTTGCTACTACTTACTTTCAGGCAATATAGACGAAATATAGGAATAGGACAAAAAAGAAAGAGTTTACAAATTCCAAGCAAATTTTAACAAAGGGCAATCTCGTGTGTGTGAAGGAGCCTCCTAACAGTAAAGAGAGTCAACTTATATTTATGAAACTCAGTCCCACCCTTTCCAGCAGGGGGAGCTAGAGCACACCTCCAACTGGTGGCTGGCCGTTGGACAGGGCCTTCCCAGATCTGGGAAGAAGCAGGGATCCCATCGCTTGGGCCCAAGTCTGAGCACTGAAGCTGGCACTGGAGTTTAAGAAAATCGGAATGTACGTGGCTAGAGGTGAGGGCAATGGGGGTGAGGAGAAAGCCTGAGAAACGGGGGCAGGTAAGAAGAGCTCAGATGTCAGCTGGCGTCCCTCCCAGGAATCCCCGTAGCCGTGGTGGAGACGTCCTCTCTTTTTCACTACTGCCACACATCCAAAGGCAGTTACACTGTGACTCATGGGTGAGGAGAAAAGGAGGAACCAGGACAGCTGAGGGCACCAGAAGCATGGGTTTTGTACGGAAAGGACAGAAGAGCCAGCGAAGGCAGACGCGTCCCCGCGGCTGGAAGATGGCGTCTGGAAGTGGGTGCCTCTGCACGCCCACGGAGGGTGGCAAGAGCTTCTGCAGGGATTTCAGTTGGAGAAATTAAGTACATGTAGGGTTTTTGTATATTCTTTCCTTTACCTTCATTATTTCCTAGTCTCCTGCCTGAAAAGGATTTCTTTCATTTCAAACTAGAATCAACATTTCAAGTTTAGACTTATTGTTAAGGAACAAATGATTTGACCGACTAGCATCCCAATGTCCCAATGTTCAAATGAACTTGAAAATTAAACAAGGATCATATCTACTTTCCTGAATATCTGACACACAAAGCACAATTATTCTTTATAGGTTGGAATATCCTATTATAATTAACGCTAATCCATACTAAATGGGCTTTCGGAAAACAGGCTCTCCTCACCTCAGTTCAGTTTCATTTTTCGGCTTTCATGATTTGAGGTAGCTCCTGCTCGTTTTTGTTAGCCATGCTCACATGGAAATGGTAATGAGGCTTTTGTGTATGTGTGTGAAATTCAAAATCCATCTCTAGTCTATTAACTGTGTAGAGAAAGTTACACCATAGGAGGCCATAGTAGTCTGAACAAAAAGGCTTCTATTGTACAAAACCAATTTCCATGTAATCAAGTTGGGCAATAGTGTTTTCTATTGAATGATATTTGTGCAGCATCAGGGATGCCTGACCTGCGCTCTCTTCGGAAGAGTTCTATCACTTAGCTGGTGTAAAGGTCAAAGGGAAAAAGCGCTTCCCGAATAACGCAGCTAAAATTACAGCGTGTCATAATGGCAGTTTTCGTGGCTGCCTCCACTGCTGTTTTTGTCAGATTAAAATCCGTGAGGCCCGTGCATCATTTAACTAGTATTTTTTAGAAAACAGTAATAGATTTCTATAAATAAAAAAGTACATCATTTTGGTTTTCAGATTTTCCTTTTTTTAATGTACTAAGTTTTGTTAAAGTTATAAATGTCAGGTAATTTTATGTTGTGTGGCTAACTACAGTGCTGGGACATAGTAGAAACTCAGTAAATATGTATGAATGAATGAATGAGTGAGTGAGTGAATGAATGGATGAATGAAAGAACCAGATTTCTCTTAAGCAATGGATACAAAAATTGTATGACTTAATTATACCATTCTACTCTGAACATCTTTTTCCATTTTGATCTAAAATGTTTATTTCCTATATAATTTTCTTGGAATGCAGAAATGAACACAATCTTATGAAATATCTTCTCATTTCAGTAGATGTCTATTTAAGATTAGGAATAAGATTTTGTAACGTAGGCAGTCACTAAATGATTTTTTATACACCGGGCAGCATTTTAGCTCAGCAAAGAATCCCAGCGTCCTACAAGCGCCCCCACCAACCCACCCAAATGGTTCCACAGAAACCTCTGAAGGGCCCAAGCAGCAACCTGACTGTAATTAACAAAGGGGACACACAAAAGCTCCCCTAGGATTGTCTCAGGATCAGAAATGAGAGCCTTAACACTGCATTTCAGAAGCAGCGCCACGCTGACACGCTGCAGGGCTCTGTCTTACAAATCGATGCTGATACAATTCGACAAGTCTGTAATCAGTTTGAGATCGCGCTCCAGTATGTTCTACCGCAGACAGATTGCAATTTTCACTTTAGTTTCCTAGTAAAACAGATGAGGAATGGAAAAGTTACCCTGCAGTACGCTTGTTAATAGCTTGAAAAAAGGTAATACATTTTGTTCATTTAGTTGCTCCAAAATTGAAAAAAGTAGATTTTAGATTCTCCTTCTTTGAGACAGACTTGCCCCTCCGCCTGCAGACACACATTCCTCCAGAGGAGGACGTTTTACATCCTTGTATCCCTGGGCCCTGGCTCAAAATCTAGCTATTTTTAAGAAGGAAATCATAGAAATAAACTTTTTAAAGTCAAAAAAGAAAAAATTGAGAGTTCAATGTTGACTCAGAAACACATCTTCTGGTATCATCTATTTGTCCCTACACGTCCACAAATCTGAAACTAAATAGGAAATGCTGTATACAAAGTTCTTATACAGAAGAGCAAACTAAATGCACATGGTAAATGCCACCAACTTATGTCATCAATCCAACAATCGAAATCCAACTAGTACTAACAACAGTAATTTAACATGACAGGTGATTTTTTTTTTTTTTTTTTGCTGCAACTGGTTTTATCCTTAAGAATTTTTAAAAACCTGTTTGCACTTTATTTTTCACTTGCCACTTTGATTCTTACAACTTTGAGCGCAAGGGGCCATTGTTTGAATTGTCATTATTATGTTGGTTATTTTTTTCCCTGAATAGTAAACATGAATTTAAATCACCACATTTTTTGAAAAACTGATTGACGTAATAGAGCGGGTAAAAATACAGCATTTATTTTTTTAAAATGCCATATGTGGCAAATTTATCATTTTGTGTTTACTCCCATGCCCACTATAAATGCAGAACACAAGGTCAGTGACCAGGCCCCAACGTGAGCGTGGTGCGTCCCCAAAGAGGTTCCTGTCCCTCGTGGACATGCCACCCCGTGAGGTTTAAAATCTCCCACTAATTTCCTCTGGGAGAACATTAAATGTTTTTATTTCTGCATCAACTTTTGGTTATAAGAAGTTGTCCGGGTGAAGCAGAATTTTACATTTTTCATAGGATTTGCAAAACCAGTCATTATACTTCTCATCCTGCCTATCCCAAGGTTTAAGAAACACTGCAGTAAATGTGCTTTAAGTGGGTGAATGAATGAAAAAATCATTTATGGGGCATGATTTAGAAGATTCTCTAAAGAATCTTTGCATATTTTATGTACTTGATTTATTTATATCTTTGCTATTTTTCCTCTAATATGATGGTAATAATAAAGTTGGCTGGATTTTTTAAACAAGTTCATGTTCCTTTGATGGAGTTCTGAAAAATGGTAAAAGCATTGACTTATATTAAACTTTGGGAGACTTTTAAACCTCTCAATTATTTCTCTTTGAGTATCACATGGTCTCCAACCCAAATTTTTCCAGGGCTTAAGAGATTCCTAAAATTGAGAACTATTGAAATTGTCTTAACTCATTGGTACTGTTGGAGTTTAACTCCAGTGACTTTAAAACAAAACAAAACAAATCCCTCAAAATAGAATCATAACTCTTTAGGGTTAAAATGCCAGTGATGGAACTTAGAGTCTCCTGCCTGGAAAGTTACCTTTGGAAAATAATTAGGGAATAGCTGGATTGAGCTTCGTGCTGTAGAAAACTGCATAGGAAACTGCTAGGCTACTTTTAAAAAAAGTCATATGCATTGTGATTATTTCTTACTTTATTTAAGGATTTTGAAAAAATAGCAATAACAGCAACAATAAGATATTTACATATTTAGAGGCAAAAAGCAGAACTCCTTTGTGGGCTTTAACACACCATCACCTCATTTGATACTCACAAAACCCCTCTGCACTGGGAGTTACTATTATTCCCTTTCTAAGTTAGGGGAAAGTCTAGGCTTTTGGAGAACTGTGACTTACCCAGGGCCTTTCAGCTGAACAGGGACCCCTGGATGGGTCCGCTGTCATTCCTCAGAGTCAGATCAATTTCCACAGTGCTCAGATCACAGCCATCTTTCCCATTTAGGCCCCTTGGAATCCTGGGCACCCTGCATATGTCTTCTAGTTTTTAAATTCCGTGTCTTTAACCTGCTGCCACCATATTACTTTGGAGAGTTATGATACAGTGATCTCTCTTAATATCATTCTAAGGCATGAAATTTTGGAAGTTAGTTTCATGACTGTGGTCACATTCTAAGAATTTAAATGTTTAGCATCTTTGAGGCTCTATAAGAAACTCTGTGAAATTTGGCCTAAAAATTTTAAAAGATCAGGGTTCAATGTATAAGTATTAACAGATATGCTACTCTAAAAAACCTAATATAAAGAAAAATGCCCAGAACAGGTAAGCTAGGCCTTGGTTAATTGCACTTTAAAAATAAATTTTTTCTTTATTAATAAAATAGGTCACCAGGGGTCTTTCATGTGCTCAGATCCCCAGGTGCATTTTTATGTTTGATTACAGGTCCTTAACCACTTGATGAAATTGCTGGGGTAGAAAAGGTAGGAAGTAAAATCGCCAAAGGTTTAGGAACCAATACTAATTACAAAACAAAAAAGAACATGGTGTTATGTTTCTAAATTTATGTGAACTAATGGGAATATTTTATTTGGCTTACCCAAATTTTATTTATATGATTTTGTGAAAGACACTATTAGTAACTAAGATTCTGTGCTCCCCGAATTGACGTGTTTCATTCACTCATTCAATACATGGTTATTGGATATGTAACGAGTTCCAGGCACTATGCAGAGCAATGATGAGCAAACCAAACACGGCCTCAGACTTCACAGAGAGCGCACTCGCGTGTGGATCAGTTTTATTTTGAAGTATTACAAGGCTAGAGGACGTGATGGTAATGAAGAGCAAGTTCCTCTTTTAAAACCTTAAATCAGGCAGCTCCTTGTGATAACATTTTTGCCTTCTATAGTGTAGCTTCATTATACGCTTTCAAAAATATGTTATTCTAATGAATGATTATTCGTTTCTGGATTATTTATAAAAAATAAAGAGAAAAGCTTTTCTTAATTTGGTTCTTGGCATATTTATACGGATGCTCTGAGGCTCTAGAAATGGCAATTACCATAAATATCCCAAGGGGCACATTTTATTAACATGAGCTCACATAACATAGTTAAATCAACCTGACCTTTTTTTCCTTTAGCTGTTTGGTCACCATAATAATTGGTTCTATTACAGGTGACTAGTGTGATCTTAACTCCCTTTGGTAAGTTTTCGTGAGTTAATTTCATCAGTGAATTATGAAGTGAAGATATATTTTAAATTTTAAAATTCTGTAATTTTTGTGATGATTTCTGCCTTATGGATTTAATGAAAGAATTTATCTATTAATACTTCACACATATTTACTTATTCATGTAGAAGGAGTGTTACAACTCCAAACTCTGTTTACATAAGCTGTCCATAGGAACTGGTTCTAATTCATTTATTTTTACCATAATTATAACTTTTAGTTGAGCAAATATTGAACTTTATTAATCCCACCTGTGTATCATGCTGGGTAATAATATGTATTGGCACATTTATTTAAGATTCGTCAGGCTTTGAACAAAAATGTTGCCATGGGAACCTGATTTCATAGCCCATGGTCCTTTGCAGAACTACACCTGCCTTATGGTAGAGGTTTCCATGGCAACGTTTTTGTTCAGGGAACGTAGAACTTGAACAGAATATGGCACAGGCCTCTTTTAAATGTGTGCATTGATAGTTGCGATATTCCTATGGGTAATGTGTGTATTAGAAATACAGGGGACCCCGTGGTGGGCAGCGGAGTCGTTCTTGCTTCCAGTGAATAGATTCCTATGGAGTTTAGTAGTCACAGTGCATGGGATGAGGATATTAGAGCAACTTCTGGTCTCTTTTCACTGTCTCTCCAGCCCTCACTCATTTGACCCTCCTGTTAGAGTGTGGTTAAATAACCCTCCACGTCTGGCATGACCAGAACCATCATTTGTGGTAATGCAGAGCTGTAAGAAAAAGAAGTGTAACTAATGTAGGGCCAGGCTCTGCAGGCTCTATTTAAAAGGGCGACACCAATTTGGGGGACCTCTAATGCTACAGCACATGCTACTAATGTTTCTTCAACCTCCTCACATATACTTTCCTCCAAAGGAGGTCATGGGCTCCGAAAGCAGAGCATCGTGAGGGCGGGGTAAGAATTAGTTTTCATAGTTTGGATCCAGTGTCTGGTCCCCTTTATCTCTTATATTGACTTTCATCTTTCTAAGAGTTGACAAGCCCTAAATTAAAGTGGTCCACGTTCTTTCTTTGCTTGTCATTCATTTGTGTCCTGTTACATTTATAACCAAGCCCATGTGGGAAGAGTGTACTATGGCCCTGCATCAGAAACCTGGGGGTTATCGCTGTTGTGTTATTATGATCCCATCAGTTGTTATGTGCATCCTCATCCATCAGGACCATGCTCTGACTGCTGCCAGGTATGCTGGCATGTTGCTTTCCCTGGCAGGTCTCAAAACATGCAGCAGTGGGTTTGCCGCAGCATCAGCTGTGGCTCACAGTCTACAAAGGAGCTGAATGGGGGCTATTATTAATGCCAATCATCCTCCACCCGCAAGGGTATCAAAGGGACTTTTAGAGACCACAGGGCTGCTTTCAGCAGAAACCCTAATCATATCATCTTCCTTGATCAGGGAAAGGAATGTAGGAAAATGAGGTGGGTTAAAGGAATTAGACAAGTAAATGCATTCTGAATCCATTCAGGACAAATTAGCTCAGAGTGCAAATAGAGATTGATTCGTCTGATTGAGTGGAAGCATAACTTAGAAGGCCGAGGTCAGGCTTCTGCAACTTAAGGCCTCAGAAAGTTAAACAAATACAGAGGAGAGTGAAAAACACATTTACTTGGATGCCAGGAAGGAAGGAAAGAAGGAAGGGAGGGAGGGAGGGAGATGGGGAGGGAGGAGAGAGGGAAGGAAGGAGAGAGGGAAGAACAGTAAATATAGGCATAGTCAGATGATAAATTCCAGAAGTCAGTCTAGAGGACTGCCATTAACAAGGCATGGGCAAAAACAATTATAGGTGCGGCTCAACAACAGGAACATACAAGGGGCGTAAGGGAAAGTGCACCAGACCAAGAGTCGGAAACTCTCGGCATCCCGACTCACGGATAACCTTGGATTGGTCACCTCGGCTGCCTTTCTGTGAATTTAATGATAAAGCCTGAGCCAAGTTTTTACAGCCCTGTGTTCTGTTCAATGTATGTGTGTAAATATTAGTGGGGAAGGCTCGCTGGAAGGGTTTTTATCTCTCCAATAACTACTTTGACTACATCAGCTCAACTTTAGCATTCTAAAGAACTTTCATTTGGAGAAAATGCTTCCAGAAGTCTAAAAAGTTTTAAAACTATTGGAACCACTGATTTCCTAAATCCTACCCAGCACTAATATTACATTCTATGCCCCAGTCTCTACTAAGCTTTTAACACAAGGGGTTTTAACCATTGTTTAATATAGTTATGAGAGTATTGGACTCATGGCCCCTGTTCAATCAATATTTCTTAGCTGAACTGAATTAAATTTCATCAGTCCCAGAAATGGACAGTACAGGTTCTTTTTCTAGAATGCCAAAGAAGTTATTTGAATTAACAGGTAGGCCCATAACCCCAAACAAACCATGGCCCTTCTCCTTGCAACAAACAAACAAACAAAGGAAGAACAGGGTTTGGCCACACTGGGAGATTTTTGTGCAGTTTCAGTCACTGAACCTTCAATTTAAGGGGAGCCGAAGACCTTAAAGTCTAGGGAAGCTGTAGGAACAAAGATATCATAGTCACAGCGAGAGCATGCAAAGGCGGAGGAGCCAGCCACGTACCCTAGCGGGGGACAGAGTAAACCATCAAGTCTGTAGTCCTTTCAATAGGAAGACCAAGGGAACTGCGATCGAAGACTAAAACCTGTAGGAATATGAATATGATGAACAGAAATTTGTTCGTCCAATCCTGGATGTTATTATCGTGCGAGGAAACCAGCTTCCCTCGCCACTGTAGAGAGGTGAGTGTGGGCCAGAAGAAAGTACTGCTTCACCTCTAAAGTCGTTCCTTAACATGACTGATTAGTCCCAGAGTTCAAATAAACTGACCGTGTAAAACTCAAACCTGATGGGGTGATTGCCGTAGGTCAACTCTTTGGGTCCTTGTCCCCAGCAGTTTTCTGTGTGTGACCTGGTACCTGTGCCTGGGAAGAGGAGGGAAATGTGTGGTTTGCTGATCTGGCCCTTTGGACAGAGTGTCACTCTGTTAAGCTAGACCACTAGTGTCCAGTTTCACAAGGAACAGACTTAATGCGTGTCATAGTCTTATTTTCTGCACCTGATCTCACAGTTATACCCAGGAAGGAGAGAGCCAAATACTCCCATAATTATTTTTCTGCAATTTTTGCTAAAATATGGTAAAACGATCATTTACTTCTAAGTTTACGGGTGCACTTATAAACTTTTGTGCATATACACATATAAATACATATATACGTATACACATATATGTATATGTTTATGTAATGTGTTTGTGTGTCCAAATAGATCAATAGGACAATATTTCCCAGTGTTCCACCAAGAGCCCTGTGATTTCTGAATGTTCTAGATTCAGATGGATGAGATGGGAGATGAGGACACTTCAGGTCCAACAGCCTCTGTATTAATGCTCAGAGGCGTGAGACTGCCTTGGAGGCTTTTATTCAAGGAACTTCAAATAGTTCTGTCTGGGCGGGCAGGTCCCTGGTAAGGGTGACCTGAGGAAAGGTGTGAACAGGAAAGAAAGATTAAGCATAACAAGGTTGGCGATCTACACAGATTCCAGATAATGGAGTGGGGGAGGGTGGGACTCGTTTGCTCTGTTGTAAGTGGGTTCCTTTGTAAGCGATGGAGCACCAGTAAAGAGTTTTAAACATAAGATCAACAAAATGAAATTTGCATTTGAGGCAGCTCATTCTGGAAGGTGAGTGGAGAGTAGATTGCTTGCATGGGGAGGGTAGGTGGGGAGTCGATGTGATCTCTTGGTCTGACCGTGATTTGTAAATATAGGAGAGAAAAAACTGAGGGCCTAAATTTACAGCAGTGGCAACAGGGATGGAGAGGAAGGAGACAAGAGAGTTGTGGAGTCTCTTTAGGTTCTACTTCTGCCCAATAAGCTCTACCCATTTGCACTTTTATTTTATTAAGTGGAGAAGGAGATTGCTATGAAAGACTGTCACGTTGGCGGACTTGGCTGATTTGTTCACCACTGGCCTTCATTTGCTCCCTTTTTACTACATGTTACATTTCTCTTGAGTCTTCTAGATAAAGGAAAGAATGAAAGAAGGAAAAAACCATTCTAGTTCCTTAGAAGAAAAATAACTAATAGATTATAATGAGCTTAGTTTATTTTATTTTTTTCACTAAGCCAGGATTTTCTATAATGAATTTTGTCAAGGAGAGCTAATTAAACCATAATCACAGCCACTGAGAATAGTAACAGGAAACATGTTAAATAGGCTCTTGCTAGGCAGGGTTTTGGTTTTTTGTGTTTTTTTTTCCCTTCTCCTATTGTTACCTCCTCTAACCTTTACAATGCACTTTTCTCAAAGAAATCTCCAGTCTGCAAACCAGAGAATTCTTTAAGGACAAACTCATATACCACATACAAACACAAAAGCTTTACTTTCTGGCTCATGTATAAGGAATAGAGGTTCCCATAGAAATGTAGAAAATTTCCTCTTTTGTTCTGGTGTGAGGATGAGGTTAAAATATCTAGCTCTGACTAATGCATAGCTCATTGCTAAGTAAACAACTAGAAGTCACAAAGGAAATCAAAGTTTAATATAAACTCTTTTGAGCTTAAAAATAAACTATTCAGTATGGAATAAATATATCCAGTCCTTCAAATCTGATGAAAAGGTAGGTCAGATTGTCAAGCTCTAACTTCTTGTCCCCATTTGTGCAACTACTTCCCCTATTAAGTTTAAGGGCTTCAGTGGTGAATCCGAGCGTAAGTGAATGGTGAGGAGCAAAACCAAGAGACTTTTCACCCCAAGCCTGCTCATGCTATCCGCATTCCCATTGCTCCTCTGTTCCTCCCAACGTAACATCTCACAGCTTAAGATGAAAAGACTTATTGGATTCTCTGTTGTCAATTGGACAAGCCCTCTCTGGGGTCCTTTCTGTCAAGAGCCACGGATTCCCTTTGAATTTAAAACAGACCTGTAGGCTTCCGAAGCATGGCAGCCGTGTGTTCAGGGAAACAGAGAAAGAGTTATTTTTAAAATATCTTACAGGATCTTCATCCCCAAGGCTGGTTGAGGGGAAATTTGGAGGATGGTTCAGAGTATTTGTAAGAAGCTAACTTATAAAGACTGATCTAGAAAGGAATGGTGGTCATTCGCCTACAAGAGTGATTGAATGCACACACTGAAATATTTCAACCCCCCCCCATATCTTTTAATATACCAAGACATTTAAGAAATCAGTGATATTTGAGCTGTTGGAGCAATACATTTTTGTTGTAGCAGAACATCCCGCTACTTCTCCCTTTATTTTAAAGAAACATGATTTTATTAAAATCTATAAGAAACAATTTTATTCTGCATTTTTCAAGAAGTTATATTTTTTCTGACTTTTAACAGCATCTCAACTGTCTAATCTGTGTCCTAATACTAGAATACTTTAAGTTGAAATTGTATGATGTGATAGAAAAAGCAAGGAAGAGAGAAAACTCAGGCATGTCAAGAAGAGAATAAAAATGTAATACATGGGAAAAAAGGTATGATCGCTGATTAATGCCTGTGGGACTTATAAAATAGTTTAAATATAAAAGTAAACTGAACTTTATGTTAACATTTTTCTCCCTTTCTGAAGAGTGTTATTTTTTTGTAATGTAATGACTACCAAATTCTCTTTTAAATATTAAGGACAACAGAGTGTGTATTCATACTCAGTTTTACTCATATTATCATCTAAACTGACGTTTGTCTCCTTCACTGACAGAGCCATAAAGAAAAAAGATGTGAATTTCCTCATCTTTTTATGTGTACTTAACTCCGATTGATTTTACTGACAAGGATGCATTTAGGAGAATTTCCCCAATATTCCACAACATAAAACTGCCCCTGCCATCTGCCTGGGCTCCTGATGACCAACCCCATTCATCTTGATTCTTTCCAGCCTTCCATCGACTGCAAGTCTCCCTTCTGTTTAAAGGTCCCTTCCCTTCTCCTCTCCAGCTAAGTCACACCCCTCCCAGGTCCAAGACCACTCTGCTCTCTCATCACTCCGATTACTTTGTATTTAGTCAACTGCATAACTCATACTTTTCTCTACCTAACTACTTCATCACATCGATATATGTTGTCTCTTTCCCTTGACACCCATGGCCAGGAAGGTTGTCTCGTATCACTTCTGTATCGCAGTTACACTTAGCACTTAGAGGTAACCAAAGGTTTTCACATCCAATCTGCATACAAATTCCCCCACCCCAGATTACAAAGTAATAATAATGTGGTAAGCTAGTCACTAAGTTCAATTTATTTGATAATTTTTATTCTTAGATGTCATCTCAAGTTTTTAGTGTTAAAATGTCCTTTTTAGAAATAAAGTAATAAGGACATTAAATAGCAGGATTGTTGTCTTTAATTTAAAAAACAGCAATTCAATGCCAATCCCTCAGTTCCTTTGAAACTGAAATCCAACCGCCTGGGAACCACTGGATGACGTTCATACCATCTGGATGTGGCAGTTGTTCCTTCCTGGGACCTCCTGTAACTTTATTTGTATGACTCATCAGCCACTCAGCCTAGACCGTGTTGCTCTTTATCCTTTCACATGTTTTCTTGTATCTGCAGCTAATTTAAAGGCAAGCCCCAGTTAATGGTTATCTCTTCGTCTTCCTGGCACCCAGTTATAATTCCAGTATTGAAAGCCACTCTCAAAAATATACTTGTTGAATAGTTGAGTATTTAGAATTACTCAAAATAAGGAGAGCTAAAAGAAGTCATGGATTTTGGTGGACTAATTTTTATTAAGTTCATTGAGATTATATATTTCAGACAGTGAAAATATCAAAGACCATGATCAACTCACAGGGGTATACATTAATTAGACTGTGATTTATGGAAAGGTATTGAAAACCACTTTAATTTGAAGTCCTGGATAGTATTCTACTAAATGCTTAAGGAAAGAAAGAACAGTAGTTCAGTAGGGCTGTATCTTTTGCTAGTGAATTCTGTGAGTATAAACTTTGTTGTGGTTCCGATGCAGAGTTCTTTTTTCTTCTCCATTAGGCATATACAATAATATTCTTTTCTGTACATGTATATGTAGCTTTAACAGTTGTTTTTAACATCAAGAAATACTTTTCTATTTTCTTCCAGTTATGTCTAGCTATCAGTTCCATTCTTACAAATACTCTTAGTCCATGGAACCTATTTTCTGCTGAGCTCTGTGAAATTTAATTCAGAAGTAGTGCTTTATTGATGCTTCGTTTTTGTGACCTTTCCAGTCCTGTGTTGGTGACATATTGGTCCCCTGTCTCCAGTGCTTTGAGAATCTAATAGATAGGATGGAATGGGTCAGATAATGAAAGTCCCTGGTACATTAACTTTCAATTTCATGAATGTCTGAATATTGCAGAGAAGATGAATAGCAGGACTTCCTTTGCTTTTACATGTTAACATTTATAAGCTAGTTAAATTTCCCATATTATCAGCAGTGGAGTCCTCGTGTGCAATATTAACACACACATTTGTATTTTGGAGCGGTAGGGTAAGAGTTTAAAATAATTTATAAACCACGGAAGGAGCAGACAACTTAAAAATGCATGCTACTAAAAGAGATGAATAAATAGGAGTTTCATTTCATATGAGTTATAGCCTATGAAATATACATCGAAAAGGCTCTTTCTTTATTTCTCTTTGTTTTACTGACATGAGAGGAGACTTGGCTGTGTAGTCACTCATATGGCTGATCTATTATTAGGTAGTTACGATCACCCCCAAAAGCAGCGTTATTGTTTTCTGAAGCAGCATTAATCTTCTCTGAGGATGTTATAGCAAGCGTCGTCGTCTGAAAGAATCTGTTGAAATAGACTAATCTCTGGGATGAGGCTCAAAACCACCAGAGTGATGAGAAATAAAGAAGGGGCTGGAGTGATTAGGCGGGGACAAGGATGAGAAGGCACACAGCTGTTACATTGTTGGGGTTCGGACACTGATATGTGAACTCATTTGTATTCCCTTGGGTTGTTTTATAGACATTGCATCATCTGCTGTTGCTCTAGTCCATTCTTCCCACTGTATTTATGGTATCCATTTTTATGAAATATGGCCAGAATTAGACAATACAATTGGGCCTTTTAGATTATGCTTAATATTCCAGCTGTATTTAAACACTGTTCTCTCTTGCCACACTAGAAAAGCTGTTTTGGAGATCTGAGATTCTGCTCTAAATGAGAAATGGAGTCATTGGTTTGAGTCAGTGGAAAACTCTGATGTGGAAACTCCACCTAAACTGACTCCTTAAATATGTAACTAAATCTATATCATAGGTGTTTTCACATTTCGACACAGAAATGAAAAGTCAGCCCATGTTAAGGTAGGGAGTGCATAGGAGTATGTGATGACTGAGATGTTTGGACCACAGTTTCATCATCTGGCTTCTCTGGGAACGTCAGGCTTCCAGTTCTGGCTTCCTGCTCCCCTGTGGCGAGATCCGCTCTGTCCGTGGGCTCATCTGCAGGTACTATGTCGTCACATAGCTACCGAGGGACCTTTTTCCTTAGCTCATCTCTACTGCAGTCCAATCCACATGGGCAGCATCCCAGCATGATGATTCTTCTCTACCTTCATCCTCTCTCAACCTGCCAGGTGGCCCCACCCTTTAGAAAGGGCACTAGTGGCAGAGACTTGGGGGCACCCTTGCATTTCCCCACCATACCCTTCCTGGGCGTTTACTCTGAGGTACCTGACAAGTGGCTATCCCATCAAGCCTCCCTATCAGCCGGATTCTGGAAGGGTTGGACCAAGGGGAAAGGGGACACCAGAGCGAGACTGGGGAGGAAGAGAAAGGAGCTGGGATATTTCTTCTCTCCCCTTGCCTCAGGTAGCATCTCTGGATGGAGCTGCATCTTCTCCTTGGTTCAAGTTCCTTCTGAATAGGTTTTTTAGTGGCCCAGATTTGGCTAGGCACCCGAGGCCTCTGCTCTCTGTTACCCCGCATCTGCCCTCTGACCCCGTCTCCTAAAGGAAGCAGTAACCTCCCGCTAAGCTCACCTGCAGATGGCATTACTGTCTGTGTTTGGCTTTCAGCCTTTTCATTTCCTGTGTAAACAGTCTTTCTACCAAATTTAGCCTTTTTTAAATTAAATGTGTTGGGGTTGATATTGGTTAATAAGATGATGTAAGTTTCAAGTGTACACATCTGTAATACATCATCTGTATATTGCATGTGTGCTCACCATTCAACATCTAGCCTGCTACCGTCACGGGACATTTGAACCGTTACCCTCTTCATCCTCCCTCCACCCTCCTTCCCCTTTTGTAGCCACCACTCTGTTGTCTGTGTCTATGAGTTTTCTGTTTGTTCATTGGTTGCTTTACATTTTATATGCAACCATGTGAGTGAAATCATATGATTTTGGTCCTTCTCCCTGTGACTTAATTCACTTAGGATGATACTCATTTACTTTCTTAAAATACAAAGGATGGCTTTTATTTTACTTGGGTCCCAACTGATACACCCCCTCTGCAGAGTACTCGCAAAGAAGGCTAAATTCAAAATTTCTCATCAAGCCAATTCCTTCCGCAGTATCAGATTAAATACCTCACACTTTGCTATGGAGTGTTTTAAACAATGTATTCTTCCAAAAATCAGACAACATATATAAAAAGCATATACCACAATAATGCATTGATAGACATGTCAAGGGGTTAATTTGCTCTCCCCAGAGATAGACTCCTCCTTTGGCTTTATCAAGAGTGTTGATCTATTATGTGTTTTCTTACATTCTAGTGAGTATTTTGTCTCCTTTCATGCATGTGGACGCTGTTGGTTGGCGGTCTTCCCAGGGATTACTCCCCTCTTTCTCCTTTCCGTGCACTTCCACCTCAAAGCCCATAGCTTCTGGGAAAAGATGGTACTGTCCTCAGGTAGGGAGTGGGCACAGGTTAGTGTATACCAGTCATGACAATCTGATTCCTGTCAGTATGGTGACTGGTTCAGGTAACCCAGACTTAAACTCGTCAGCTCATATAATCTCTCTGGATAATCTGGACAGAGATTGGGTTAAGAAGAAAGAGGTCCAATTTAGGTCAGTGAGGCAGGGAAAAAAATCGAGGGACTTCTGAGGAAATTGCTAGCAACGATGTTCTGCCTCTTTCTGGACTCTGTAGGATACAGATGTGACACTCGGAAGTGCAACAGCCACCTTTGCTTCAGTGATGACAGGCAGAATTAGGATGAAGCTGACTCTACAGAAAACAGAGTGGAAAGATAGAAATAAACCAGGTCCTTGACAACATCATCAAGTGGTTGACTCATAACTGCTCCTAACCCTAGACTTTCCCGTTTCATGAGCCTAACCCTTTGCGCAGAATCTGCTTTCAAATGCACTTGAAAACACCTCAACTCATAGAACATCTGGAGAACTAAAATATTCTCCTCAAATACAGGGTCAATGAAGTCATTAAACAATGGAGGGAGCTTAGATTAGCAGAGGACGGACCAAAGAGACAGAGCCCCACGCCGCCTCAGAGATCTCAGTCTTCATCCTCCCTTCATTTCCTTCCCCCGAGTGACTGCCTTCCAGGTTCCTGTAGTGTACCGGTCCGTCCACTTTTGGCATAGGCATGAATTATCAAAATATGCGTGGCGTTAAGGGAGCGTGCATAGGCCGTGCTTGCTTCGCTCAACAGACTAAAAAGGAATTTAGAATTTTCGAGTACAGAGGATTTCGGAGGAGAAATTTAAACGCCTAAAAGCCTTCAACTAATACATTTTGGCAGATACAGAACAAGAAAGACTCAAAGCTATAGAACTGTTGAGAAAAACATGAATCGGCCATTGAAATGTTGCGACAAATACCAGAAAATGGAAATATAATTGGTTGGTACAAAACAGACAGGGGGATGTTAAGAATAGCTTAGGAAATGGAGAAACCAAAGAGGTTATATGCACGACCCATGGACATGAACTAAGGGGTGGAGGGGATTGTTGGAGGGAAGGGGGTGCCAGGTGGAGGAGGGCAAAGGGGGAAAAATTGGGGCAACTGTAATAGCATAATCAATGAAATATATTTTTCAAAAATATGGAATGAAGAGTTGGAGATTGAGTAAGAATCTGAAGTCAGACCGTGACGTGGTTAATATCTAAGGACATGGATCTTGCAGTCGAGCAGACTTTTGAGTTCAACCCCTGGCCCTGCCTCTGGACCAAGCTCTCCCATCTCTAAAATGACGGGATGGAGTGGAGTGAGGGCGGGAAAATACCTATCTCATGGCATTGTAAGAATTTAATTAGAAGCATGAATATTGCCTAAGACATAGTAGGCACTGAGAATAGCCTCCTTCTATTATCGTTTCAAGGATTAGCATTGAGCCATAGCTGTTAGCTCCCAACTTCTCGTCCCATCCCGTGATGGTATTTTCCTGAGTTACTTCAGTTAATCTGACTCTGTAAGAAGGAGACCTTCCGGATCAGCCCCGGATTCGTGCTGATATCTCTGAGCTGCCATGTGCCAGGGATAGATGACAGGGAGATGAGATTTATCTAGGGACAGGGCTAAGGAGTAAACCTTATGAAACTAGGGTTTGTAAACAAAATCACTTGTTGTGGGGAAGGAAAGCAAGCATCAGCCCTTCACGTGCCAGTAGGGGCTGTGTCAGAGTAGAGTCTAGTATCGACAAATGGGGCTACAGAAAGAGGCCCAACGCACAGGTAAGGTCAGGGCAGCCACTGAGCATATCAAGGTCAAAGGCAGAGCCATCCTGGAATCAATCACACGTTCACCTCCAACATTTTCATGCAGATAGGGAAAGTCCAAATGAAATTCTAGAGCAGCTCAAATGTTGCAACCTCTGAGACACCACTTGGAATTCTCCCAACCATGACGGAAGTGACCATGCCTTATTCTTTTCTTCATTGTCACAAGAACCTAACTGAGGCTCTTTGTAAAGAAACATATGTCACAAAGATCCCAATTAATCAGAGTCCCCTTTCTGCCCAGATTAGAGTTCAAGTGGCATCCATGTCCCAAAATAAATTTTTGAAGTAACGCTTTTTTAAGTTTCCAAATTTGTAATATGCTTATAGAGAATTTGATCTCTGGATCAGTTCAGTGGTTTGTCAATTCTTAAAAAGTCAAACTTGAACGTGATCCTCGTGATTGATGAGAAGAAAGCAGGAAGTGGCATGGATCCAGTGCCTGTTACATGCCAAAGGGCATTAGGCAGACATCATCTCATTGGATCCCACAATAACCATGAGAGGGAACTGTTGTTAAGCCTGTTATAATGTGAGGAAACCGGAGCTCAGAAGTTGAGATACGTGGCCAAGCTAAGACTGGACGCCAGGACTTTGATGCAAAGCCCATGCCTGTTCACTGTATTTGTTCTGATGTTCTAATGTTTAATTTTTCTAAATAGATGTTCCTTTTCATTAGGAAGTTTAGCATTCACCAAAGGAAATGTCTGTATATGTAAATTCCCTGCACTGATAGACCTAGTGATTATTTATAGCCTGTTGACATTTGCTGAGTTTTCCGCTCACATTTACATTAGCCTGACACCCCCTAGAGAAGGCGTGGAGATGTGTTGATGGTGTGTTGGGGATTTCTAATGCCTATTCACTGATTCATTCAATGCGCAAGGCATTGTGCTAGGGTAAAACATATCAAATCTTTCAGGTGCAACTGCATAGAACATCTATTACAAGGGTGGGAGGCTGAAAATGCATACGGATATGTTTTATGGAGATTGACCTGTGAGAACCATGTGTATTCCTGGCAACCCTACCATAGACAATTAGATTGGGGAAGGAGGGCATGGCCATAGGCAGAAGAAAGAGAACTCAATGGGGAGAATAAAAGAGTATAAAAGAACCTTATCTATGCTCATTAAGAAATGTGTGACCTTGGGCATGTAACGTTAACTCCTTAAAACTCAGTTTTCTTATTGGTAAAATACAGATGACATATCTCTTAAATGAGGCAATAATAGTTTAGTAAAAGATAGGTATACAAATGCCAAAATGGGATCATCACTAGTATTTATTCTCAGTTTCTCTGATGCTCTGAAAATCGTGGAGATGAGCGGCAGGATGTACCGGGTGAAACGGCAAGCGTCCCTGGTCTATGACGGACCGGGGACGGGAGCCTGAGCGGTAAAGCGGCGCAGTGTTTATGCCTGTGTGTCAACAGAGGCAAAACCATAGTTGAAAATTGGAAAGGAGTCTGGATTTTGAACTAGAAAAGTCAACAAAATGTTTCAAAATATCACAATGAAAGAGGAATAAGAAGAGTTCTTTTTCTAGGATACATGTACAACTAGTCCTCATCAAAATTTAAAAGACAGCTAAATGAGACAGAGATTTGTGATTCTGCAAATGTAGACGCTTTGGCTTATATGTTCTGCTTCATTAAGTGCCTTTTGTTTCTTAGCATGAAACAAAAACTATTTAATCTGAGTTTATTTAAGGTTAGATTATTCTGATTCAATGCCATGCCATTCGAAGTTACCTGATTCACATTTAGTAAAATCAGACATCAAAGATTATCTATCTGAGTCAACCAGCAAAAAAACAAATAAATGAAACCATGCAAGTTGTTTTATTTTGGTTTAAAGATCAAGTTCAAAGTGGTCTTCAGCAATATTAAATCAGGCTAGATTTCAAGTTTGCATTTAATAGAATGAGAACTCAAGTCTCTTTCTCCTAGTCACATGAGTTTGAACCCAGAGGATATTTATTAAACAAAGAACAGCAGAACAAACTAATGTTAAGGGAGGAAATTGGTTTTCCTGAGATCCAACCTATTTTTAAATTAGCAGAAGCAAGTGCTAATATGAAACCCTGTGACCAGTAATCACATTTTCCTTTCGCTTTGTTGGAAAATCACAGCCATCCACATTAGCATTTCACACTAGTTAAGAGAGTGAGGTAAAATGGTCCGAGGAGACTGCTCAGTGTGAGAACCGGCGAGGGAGAGGCGATTTGGACCATGGGGTTTCCTGGGAAAAGCAGCTCAGTGGGCAATTTCATGTGGAAGCTAAAGCCTTTTTTTTGGACGGCAATTCAAAAATAAAGCCCAAAAGACAATGAACACAGCCCCAGACCGAGGCTGGGTTATAGTTTACTCAGGTGCTGACACAAAATCAATATTGCCACCACCTATTGATGATTTATTTCAGTAATTACTCCTGAACTCATAACTAAAATGCTGTCAAAATGGAACAACCGCGTCCTGCTAAATGCTTGTGCTTTCTTCTTTCCGTAAGTTAATTTACATGTAATAATGAAAATGGCAGAACTCCCTGATACTGACCAGTTAGCGATCTATTGAATGCTTTAGAAAACAGGGAGGAAAAATTAACAACCACTTTCAAACACCTTTGGCTGGTGACTTAGGATTAGGCTCCCCTGGCAGCCTTTTGCCGACTGGCCCAGTTGAGGTTGGAAGAGTGGCTAAGCAACCTTTCTGTCCTGGCTACGAACGGGTCTTAGCCACTGTCACTACACCCCTCCCCATTGTGTTCCCGATGAGCACTCTCCCAAACTGCTGGAATAATTTCTAGAAAGGAAATGTATTTCTTTACCAGGTAGAGGAGGGGCATTTATGTACAGCTGATTGTTACAACACTCTCTTAAGATTTAAGCTGAAATACTACTTCCTGTGATATCTACCCGTTGATCATAGCTTTACCGTCTCTAGAACCATACAGAGTAAATCCATTCCTCCTTCTTATCATGGAGTCTCTGAAGGTGGATGTGGAAAAAAATACATCTTTATTTTCAATAACACCAGACAAAAATTTAGAATTTATTTGGATTATAAATGTAGGCAAATAAGTATAATTAGTATTAGCAGTACCTATGGTTTTGAGACCAATAGAAATCACCCACATTTTTATCAAATTTTAGTTGTTGAAATAGGTTATTCTTGTTCATCAGTGTTTGAATTGATGATATTTAATCGTTGTATTTTTAAAATAACACAAAAATATTTGTCTTTAAAATATTTTGATAATTTTTGATGAAATTAGTTTCATTTCTAACCCTATGTTTCATGCTTTCAAAAACATTCTAATAGCATTCTTAACAACAGTCCTGGAACAATTAGTTAGCCCTTGCTAACCAAAAGAGCTTCAACATAAACTTTAATCTGATACAAAACTTCAAAATGGATGACAGACTTAAATGTAAAACCTAAAACTCTAAAATGATTAAAGGGAATAAGAAGAAAATCTTCAGCACCTAGGTCTAGGTGAAGAGTTTAGACTTGACACAAAAAGCGTAATCTATAAAATACACTGAATAATTGGATCTTATCAAAATTTTAAAATTTTGCTCTGTGAAAGAAATGTTAAGATGATGAAAGATAACCACAGACTGGAAAACATTATTTGCACATTTCTTGTCTACAAAGGACTAGTATCTAGAATATATAAAGAGCTCTAAAAAATAACTGATTCAATTAAAAGCGGGCAAAGATACGTGACAGGAGATTTCTCCAAAGAGTATATAGGAGAGTATATTGTTTGCAAATAAGCATCTGACAGATAGGCCCAGTGTCATCGGCCGGCAGGGAGATGCAAACCAGAACCACAGTGAGGTATCACTAGACAGGGGGACCAAAAAAATAGTGATGAAATCAAATTCTGGCAAGGATGAGGAAAAACTGGATTTACTCGTACACTGTGGGTAGGAATGTGAATTTTCAGCCACTCTGGAAAATATTTCAGCAGTTTCTTATAAAAGCAAACATGCACTGAGCAACTTCACTTTTAGGCATTTATCCTAGAGAAGTGAAAACCTGTGTTCATTCAAAAACCTGTGCTCAGGTGTGTTCATAGTGGCTTTGTCTGCAGTGACCAGAAACTGGAAACAACCCAAGGACCGTCAGCATGAGAATGGTTAAACAGGTTGTGGAACGTTCGTACCGTGGGGCATGACTTAGCAATAAAGAGAAGCCAACTACTGATACACACAACAACATGGATGGACCTCAAGGAAACTATGTTGAGTGAATAAAACCAACAAGTCACAAAATGTCTAACATTTCTAGATTTTCAAACAAAAATTATAGGAATGAAGAAGAGATGAGCGGTTTCCAGGAGCTAGGGATTTGGCGGGGCGGAGGGGGGGAGGTGTGGCTACAAAGGAGTAGCCCGAGGGAGCCTTGAGGTGATAGAACAGTTCTGAACCTTGATTGTGGTGGTTGTTACACATTTGATAAAGTCTCATAGAAATATACATACAACACACACACGTAACTGGTAAAATCTGAATAAACTCCGTCGATATCCCAATTTTTTATATTGTAGATGCTAATACTGGGGAAGCTGGGCAAAGGGAGCACGGACTTACTTGTACCTACTTTTGAAACTTGTCCAGAATAACTTCAAAATAAAAAGTCAAAAACAGTACTCGTAGCATGGGCATTGCCAGATGAACAAAGTGGCTCATGGCACAAAAAACAAAGGTTAAGAACTCTTATGACAAACTCCTATTATAAATAAACTACTATTATAAGTCATGCTGAGAATCAAGGGGTTGAAGAACTCCTTATGATTTAAAAAAAAAAATCCTCTTACTAGCCACACACAAACACGCAAAGACAAGCTCATTCTTGGGCACTGGGTTGCCCACTGGGGCTTGGCCAAAGCTTAAAACCTAAGGCCAGCCTGCCTCTTCCCTCCTCTTCTCTTCCCCCTTCCTTCCATCCCTTCCTTCCTTTAAGGGAAATCCCCCTTGTTTGTTAAACGGGTTTCGTGTAACTTACAGGTAAGACGAGTTTCAGAGCCTTCTAATTCAGGTGTTCGCCTTTCAGAAGAACCAGTTAATTCTAGGCAGAAAATGCCTCTGCTTGAAATGCAGCATACACATCATAGCTCAGAACAAAATAGGTTTATGCTACTACAAGTCTAATTTTTTTAATCTTTACCCAAGGATATGTTCATTGATCTTAGAGAGAGAGAGAAAGGGAGATGGAGGGGGAGAGAGAGAGAAACATCGATCAGTTGCCTCCTGTACACGCCCTGACCGGGGATGGAACCTGCAACCTACGTAGGTACCCTGACCAGAAATGAACCCACAACCTTTTGGTGCACAGGATGACGTTCCAACCAGATGAGCCACGCATCCAGGGCTCTATTACAGGACTTTAAAGCAGGCAGTGAAAAGCATTTCCTATAAAAAAAAATTTAAAAACAACCTCACTTCTACTGTCTTAGTAAAATAAGTTACTGATGTCACGGTTCAATGACTGGTAGCTAAAATAGACTCCCAAATACGAAAGATCAATCTTAAAAGTCCCCTTTTTGCAAGAAAAATATGAGATCAAAAAGGCTAACCTAGACAACAGTGTCAGAGTCTTCAGCCTTTTGATCAGCCTGGGAAGAACATGGTGACTTCGGTTTTCACAGACTCTCCATAAGGTCTCAGACAGCAGGCAAGTCTCCTGCTTGATCCTCTTAATACCTACTATTCCCTTTTCTCCATAAAATTATTCTTTTTTTCCATAAGATAACTTTTGACCTCTAAAAATTTGTTTCTAAAATAGAAAATGAACTTGATGAAATCCCACCACAGATGTACCTAGAAGAGAATAAGAAAATCCAGTAAGGAATGTCTTATGTTGAAGAGCATTTATCCTATGAAACCTATAGCCCTAGACTATGAGCTCTGCAAATCACTGTCCATTTGCCTCAGTTTCTTCCTCTAGAGAGCGCAGGGGGTGGACTAGATGAAATCTAAAATAATTTCTACCACTTAATTTTTTAGAATTCTGAGTCTGCGGTAATTTAGAGCCCCACTGTGCATTTATTACATGCCAAGCACTGTTTTTAAGCACTCCACACATCTTTACTTAATCGTCGATGCAACCCAGTAAGAAAGATCCCCTTATTTTCAATACCTTCATTTTACACATAAGGAAACTAAGGCTCAGAAGGTCAACAAATGCACCTCGTATATACGGCTAAGAAATGGTGGAGATGAAATTTGGGCCATCTAGTTCTAGAACCTAAGTTCCTAACCAGTCAACACTATTTGCCTGTGCAGTTAACACAGACGTTGCTCAGTAGTCAAGAAGCAGCAACTCCAGACCACTTCAGGTGCTGTAGGCACTGTGTTCCAAACATAAATTCTTACACATCGTGAGGATGCAATGCAGACTTCGGTCCTCAGTTAGATCAGTCATAGCACTTAAATGTGGCCGAATCATATTTTCTGGTTGTCAGTCATTCTGTTTCTATACAGCATGCATAAATTCCCATAGGTATTTAGGTTTGAATCATTTTCTTATCAAAGTCAGAAATGTTGCCTGCCTCTGGATCCTTTAGATCAGGGACTGGCTTGCTTTTTCTGTAAAAGGCCTGATAGAAAATATTTAGACTTGGTGTGTCATAGAGTCTGTCACAACTGCTCAGCTCTGCCGTTGTAACTCAAACATTGGCCATAGGATGCCGACCCCACCTCGAGGTAAGATAACTCAGGATTCTCTGTGATAGCTGCTTTGGACAAGACAAAAGTATAATAGTTGAAGATAAATGTCCTGATTTTGTCTGATGAATTTTTTTTTTTATAATTCTGGGTTTTAGTGATCTACCACAAGCAGATGCTTTTTAAATAAAAAGCCTTTCCATTTTTATCAAAAGGCCATTTCTAAAGTTTTGAGAGTCACAGGTGCAGATTACATGTCAGATATAGTCAGAAAGAAGCAAAGTGATATCTTAATTTTCAGGGCATTGTTTTAAAAATGATTTATTTCCTCTGGATATTTCAGAATATTAGTAAGTTCTTCAAATTTATCAGAGAGGCTCATCTTGTTCACTGCTTGTGCTGGTTTGTTTTTATTTCTTTCCCTGCTTCTGAAAGACATAGATGCTTTTTTTTTTCCTCCTAAAGATGGCTCACGTACAAGGGTTTCGATTTCCTTAGAAGTGACACTCAAGGACACATTTTAGCACTGTTAGTATTGTGTTATGCTGGTGCTAAAGCGCTTAATGGATGTTCAGTGCTATGTTTTGCATCCTGATTTAGCACTGATGTTGGATTATTTTTGATCTATGAAGCTTAGTTCAAATTAGTCCAACACAAGCCTCAGTGTCTAAAAGAAAGGTTTAAAACTCTGTATGTTATCAAGGCTGAAAGCATGTGCCCTATCACCTTTGCAAAGAGCCCTATTAAAGGAAGCTTCCTGTCACCCAAGGCTTTTGTTTGGCTGGGGCAGGACTCAGGTGGAGGTGGGGGGTCAATCTAGACAGGGAGTTAAGTATTCGGCGTGCTATATAGCTTTTGAAGATAGTGTCTGTATGCAGCTGTATGTAAATTTTAGTTGGGTTCTGGCACATATTGACAAAGGCATTTGTTTGAAGATAAGAGTGATATACTTTTGGTAAACTAAGATGTGATGAAAATGAGAGAAAGCAAATAGTATGACTTAAGAGCAATCCGATATATTTGGCTTCTTTACTATCTATGCTTTAATAAGTTTGTTTAAACTCGATGTTGCGTTTTTTAAATTTTTATATAAAAACTAATAATGGCTGACAGGGTTATGAATGTTATTTAAATGATTCTAGAATCTTGAGAAAACACATGTACACAAACTCAGCAAGCTTTATGGTTTTCTGGCTTTGAAAGAACAACGTGATACAGCGTGTACTTATTATGAGTTAATTAAATGATAACATACCAAGGCAATTTATTACAGACATCAAATAAAGCAATAAAAATTGTATGATAAATTTAGAAAATCTAGGACTTGCTATAGATGAAAATTAACTGGTTTTTAAATTAGCCAGCACAAGCCTATATCTAAAATTAAATTTCTATTATTTTTTACTAGAGGAAATAAATTCCATGTGAGAGCTTTTCTAAAAGGACTTTTTAATTATAGGGGGTTAATATTTCAATAATGGTATCAAAAGTACTGCAGTAATATATTCTCAGCAAGGAGGCATTTTCACTGTAGGAAACATAAAAATTACTTGTCAGTTATCCAATCCTAAATTGTGCGTTATTGTTTTAATTATTATAAGGATGTGCTGTACTCTGACCCTTAACTATTTCACTGAACCAATTCTGGAAGATAAATATGACTGAGAAAGTCAAACTTCCAGATGAAAATGTAGTAAATCTCAGAGAATTAGAAACGATAATATTCTACACTTCTTGCTCAACTGTGGTCACCTCTTAATTTTTTGGTAACCAAGCTCCAGGTAATTATTTTCCATCTGCTCTTGCTTTAGCACTGCCAGCTATTGTTCCAAATATTTCTTACCACAATCAAGAAATTTATATCAAAAGATAATTTTTTTAATTTTGAGAAAAAAATTCACAGGTATAGTTTATGTGTCAGAAAGAGGGAAGGTAAGATCTAATGCTGAGGGCAATGTTTTAAAAATTATTTATTTCCTCTGAATATTGCAGAGTATTAGTAAATATTCTAAATTTATCAGAGAGGCTCATTTTTGTTCACTACTTGTGCTATGATTTTTTTTTTCCTGTCTGCTTCTAAGGATGGTTCATATCCAAGAGTTTTTATTTACATAGAGGTGATGTCCAAGGCTATTTTTAGTAGTTCTGGTGTTGTGTTATGTTAGTACTAAAATACTTAATGGATGTTAAAACTTAAATTGTTTTGAAAGATATGCTGGGTTGGCCAAAAGGCCTGTTTAGTTTCTTCTGTAAAGTAAAAGGCACATTTTTCATTGTCACCAATAACTTTATTGATTTGGATAGTTTGAGTATGTTGGCTATCTCCCGCATGGGAGAATGCTGATTGTTCTCAATTAATATCTCAATTTGATTGCTATCAGCTTCAACTGGCCTACCTGACCATGGAGCACGGTCCAGCAAGAAATCTCCAGCATGAAACTTCGCAAACCACTTTTGACAGATTCGATCAGTCACAGCACCTTCTCCACACATTGTACCAATCTTTTGTTTTTTAGTTGCGTTTTTACCTTTCTTGAAATAATAAAGCATAATATGCCAAAATGTCACCAAGTTTGATAAGATTTTTTAAAAACACGCTGATATGACAGCTGTCACAGTACAATCTAACAAAATTGTTTGAAATGAAGTTTAAAGACAACTAAGTGCTCCTAGAGCCATCTTATGGAAAAAAATAAACTTTTTGGCCAACCCAGTTACTATGCAGGGAGTACTGATAGATAATTAAATAAAATTAACTCTGCCATCCAAGTTTGGGATTAGATGGCCATCCAGTTTACTACACTCATTTGGGTATCCCTATAAATGTTAATAGAAAAGAAAATGCAGACTTTTGTACCCCCCCAAATTTTATTTAGTGTATTAGGAAACAAAATGTTGCATGTCAATATAGAGGTGTTTTCTGAATCACAGTGTAGTTTTACTCAGATACATTTTACTCTTCAAGACAAAAACCAAGAATTGGTTACAGCCCAAAATACAATTACTAGTCAAAATATATTTTTCTA
The DNA here is from genome assembly GCA_004026545.1 of Mormoops blainvillei. Taxonomy (NCBI): domain Eukaryota; kingdom Metazoa; phylum Chordata; class Mammalia; order Chiroptera; family Mormoopidae; genus Mormoops; species Mormoops blainvillei. The sequence continues at coordinate 82,976 of PVJD01005001.1, forward strand.
GTATTGTAAATATCCTAAAATAGACCTACAAGTACTTTAATATTTACTAACATTTATTTTCAAAGGCCTGAAATTTACAGAAAAATTTAATACCAGTTTTATAATTCATAAATATTCAAAACATTATTTGAATGGAAATATTTATTTATCTGGCATGCAGAATGTTTATTTGAATACAGCATGCTGCTATATGTACATATACCTCATATGTATATGATATATACACCATATCCATATATACTATATGCTACAGTTAAGGTAACATGGTATATATGGAGTTTTATATTTAATGCAATAAATAATAGTATCAATAAGTATCAGTCATCTTTTAAAGTGTGGTCAACTATACTACTAGTATCTTTCTATTCCAACAGGCTGAATATATTTGAAGACATGACAATAATTATGTGATATTTCTTGAGCATCTACATGCTATGTTTTATAATTATGTGTTCTTCATCAATAAATTTTTGATACATCAATTTCCAGTACGATTTTCTATCTTAGAGAAAGTGATTAAAGCTGGGAGTGTTACCACTAAGACTGACTTGGTTGTATGTAAGCTGATGCATAATGCAAGTAGCAATCTTTAAAATAATGGTTTAGACTTGCATTTTAATTGAAGATACACCCCCAAAGAACTGCTTCATACTTTTATGTTAATTGTCTCAGTGATTTTTAACAGTGTGATATGTAACAGAGGAGCAGTCCTCACTATGAACCATGAAGCCATAATTTCTTCAACTAAAAATGCCGACAAGGAGACAGGCAAAGAACTACCTTCCTCTCTTGAACTAACACATTGCTCTTTTCTGTTGAATCTTGCACCATCAGCCCTCATCATTCATTTGCATTAAATTACTGCCAATGTCTTACTTCGTTAGAAACATTTAAAAGCCTAAGAGTCATCCACAACATGCACATTTATTTCCCATAGGCCCTTAAGACATTCCTCCATCTTTCTTGCATCTTCTACAGGGAAAGAGGTGACTCACTTCTGGTTCACTGGTCTAGAGTCAGTAAGGAAGAAAACACGACGTATATCCAGAAAGTTTAATTCAAGGTTTCTTAACTCATACAGATTCTGATGTCTCCTTCAGTTACCTTCTAAAGAATGGACAAAGTTGAAGCAATGCTCTCTGACAGGTCAAATCTGTTCAATCCAACCGGATATATCAATGCAGCAAAATTCTCTCATGGCCTCTTTCCTCTAAGTGTCCCTAGTAGGAATGTCACTTGGGTTCCTGCCATGGGAAGTCTAGAAAAAAAACTACTTCTCAAGGAAGAGAAGGGAAAGCTCTGTGAAGGATGCAGGGGGATAACGTATCCCTTGTCAGCCGCTTCTGACTCCTTCAAAAGTGAAATCCCAACCTGTGAGCCTCTGAGCCGCAGCAAAAGACTACATTAATATCAACCTTGAGGCCCCTTTGGGATAATCCTCACACTCCAAGTACGAAAACCCATTAGGTCACATCCCTGATCTGATCAAGCATAAAAGGAAGGGTGGTTGATACTACATTTTCAAAGGGTTATTAAAGTCATCGAAAGAGCAAAGTTCAAAATATATCAATTTTACCCTAATAACACACTCTTTTTTTATCTTTAGGTAAATTACTATTTGAAGAGCAAGAGAATTTTTTTACATATCAATTAACATATCCTTCTTCTGAAAGTCTCATTCACTAATTTTCTGCAAAAGAAAACTTTGCTTTCTAAAATACCTGTCCCAATGAGCTGATCTTTTCATGAGTGTTGCAACTGGATAAAGTGCTTTATCATGATTAATTAATTTTTATATGTAATGATCCTTTAAGTTGAATAAATTATATTATTACCATTAACAGCCCTTACTGTCAGAAATGGACAGTGTACGTAGATATCAAAACTATTCTAAGTGTTCTTCAAATACATTCCATTATTGCCTTTTGTTTATCTCTTCTAATTTCATTAAAATAGGTTAGTTACTTAAATCCATTAAGGCCCTGGCTGGGTGGCTCAGATGGTTGGAGGATATTCAGAGTAGAAGAGTAATATTGAACTTGGTAAAAAGTCTCTCAGAAGTGATCCTTGGAATAACCTGCAAGGACTCTCCTAGAAATCACCTGAATGATCGTCAGGCTTTATGCTATATATAATTATTGAACCACATGATGAAAATATATTTTGTATTATTCACCTGTACTTCTACAACTTAACTCTGTCTCGCACCTGTTAACCCTTTGACCCCCTGGCAGACCAAGAATCTGGATGTGGTGCTTTCTCACTGGCATTTTTAATACCTACCTGGCATATTGGTCAATAAGATAATTAACAACAAAAGCACAAAGGCTTAGTATCAGCAGGCTGCTGAATTCTAAGCTTTCTGGAATTCTATACAGATTTTGCAGTAGTGTAAAATTCTGCAATAATACATCCTATGATAATGTGAATTAATAGTTGACAGTTAGCTTCCTTTTCCTACTCAGACCTGATCTTGAACTTTTGCAGACTAGGGCAAGGTAACACAAAGGGAGCAAAACAAATGAGTGCAACCTAATCAGTAGATTCCCCTCTGGAGGTTCATAGGATACAGAATCATGCTGTGATTAAAAATAAGCACTATTTAAGGCAGAGAGCTGCTACCAGATAATACCAAGCACTGTAGAGAACAAGACAAAGTCAGGCCATGAACCCAAACCCCAGAATTCCCAGCCACCAGCCACTCAGGCTATTACAGTCACTGTTTTTCTCTCATATTAATGCAACTATATATTTTATGCATTAAATTTCTTGGACTCCATTCCTGCCATTATGAATATGATTGTATCACATATGTGTCATGTAATGGGCTTTTAACCTTACTCTGGAAAAAAAAAATATCATTTCGCATACCTTTATTAGGAATCAACACTACAGTAGGAGACTACTTATATACTTGTTATATATTTTTATAGTTAGCCAAATATGTACAAAGGGCTAACTGGTCAACATAAAATATGTAAGAAGTAATTTTTCATTGGTGGTTCACCACAAAGCACTTTATGAATACCATCGTCCTTCCATTAGACCCAGGCAAGCCCCAGACCCCGATATCTTTAGTGCAGCCTTTGAAGTCTAGAGATCTTTGGGCTCATCCAAATGCCTTCTTCGGGTTCTTTCCCTGGGTGAAAGTTGGCTTAGCCACTGTCAGAGCATCACTGTGTATACAACTATGCGCCTTAGGGTGAACCTATCATGCCGAGGGCTCGCTGAGGGCTTTTCATGCCTGCTGGCTAATGACGTAGTGGTGCCTGGGGCAGAATTTGGAGGCAGGATTGCTTTGGTTATAACTTACCAATTGTGCGACATTATGGTGGAGAACATATGTAGCCCGCCGCCTGCCTCTGGCCATGGTAATTTACCAAACCAAGACTTCCTAAATGAGTCTGACCAATGTTGCCTGGCCAAATTGCCATCGATCACTTAGCAACACTTTGTTAATAGAGCAGATTAGAATTTGCGATTCAATCCCCCTGGGGCACTAATCCAGCTCTCGGGCCTTCTTCAAACACTTATTTCTGTTGCTGTGCATCTTCTTAGTCTGCTGTGTGCGAAGCTTTCAGTAAGAAGTATTTAATTTGGGCTTTATTATTTTGTTCTCTTTGAGCAATTTATTGTGTTAGTTTAGGGGCTCTGGAGACACCTAATCCTCCTCTGGTTGATTTATGAAGCCCTTAGATATTAAACTCTAGTAAATGCTTCAAAAGTAATTAAACTAGCTTTGGCAGTTGGAGGTAATCAATTCTCAAAAATGATAAAATGCTTATAGGGTACACTGGATGACAGATGCTTGATTGGGTAGCCTAGAGAAGCAATCACCCATCAGCAGAGGTCAACTCTCTACTGTTTACTCACTAAACGCCCCATCAGGCCTTGGAAATGTATAAGCTAAATGAGAACCCTACCCGTTCAGTATTATACATTGGTGAGAACTTGTGGTTAGTTAAATTCACTGAGCTTCTTATACTTAACAATAAAGCCAAGCACAGGTCTTTTCCTCCTCAGTTCCTCTGTTCAACATGTGCTTATTGAGTGATCCACGGAGTAAAAGGCCCTGTTGGAATTTCCATTGTACTGGGGGAAAGACAATAAAATCATAAGTAAAAATTTTTAGTGTGTGAATATATGTAAAGAAGGCTGAGAAAGGCAGAGAAAGGGCACTGAAACCTCCAGCAGGGAGTTTATATTTTCTACTGGGGACCAGGGAGGGCCTCGCCGTGAAGGCGCCTTTTGAGGAAAGGTCTTTGTGTCCAGTGGAGTTGTTTAGTGTGTACGTGGATGCTCACAAGCCATGAGTGTGGTTCTTCCACCAGGAGTGCTTCCATGTCCCCATGTGGAACCTCCCTCTGTGCTCTGAGCTGCTGCCTCAACTGAAGGCATCACTGGGATCATAGCTGGAAGGGTCACATCACACCTGGTGCTCTCAGCCGAAAACACCGTCCCACTGGAAGTGAGAATCCAGCTACCCACCCCTGTTTCTGCACGGTTACTGTTGCTACCAGATGTCTAAATCATAATTCATACATAAACATGGTCCACCACATAGCCCCTGAACACTGTTCTCATGGTAAAGGCTGAGAAGAATTCCGGCTTGCTTTCTTTCCACCTTGATGTGTAGCATTTGACCATGCCTATAATAAGGAAACAACCTAAAGAAGAGAGGCAAAAAAAGTTTTTTTCTCATCAAGCTCCTTATGGAAAAATGAGAGATGAAAGTACCTCTTGCCTACCTCTGGTAAACACTGTCTGCGGATTTGGAAAAGGCTTCTTGTAAAGACAACATAGAGATGTTGAAATTTTGTCGGCTTTCCTTCTTATGTTGACATCTGATTAGGTAACACATTTGTGGCCGAAAGATAAAAGTTATCTAATTTTGAGATAAGCTTCATAAATATTAATTTACTTCTGGTTTTCACTAATAGCTAACGAATGAGGGAACCAGTGTTGATAATTAATCACACGACACACTTAAAAGCAATTTCTTCATTAGGGCTACATCTAAATCCCAGTGTATGTTCTCATGGTTTTTTAGTTTTTTGTTCTAGTTTTTTTTCTTTTTTCTTTTTTTTTAGTCCCCTCCTCAGAATGCTGAAAATTTGTCTCTGGCACTCACTCTTCGCAGTTACTATGCAAGTTTAGGTCAGAATATAACTTGTGTATCCATATTTAAATGGTGAATATTGCTCATATCAGTGTCACCAAATAAGAAAATAAGTTTTATCTAATTATCATATTTGTTTCAAAATAGTTCATCTTGTGTACTAGTTTCATAGGGCTGCCATAACGAGTCCCACACACTAGGTGGCTTAAAACAACGGAGAGGCATTGTCTCACATTTCTGGAGGGTAGAAGTCTGAAATCAAGGTCTCAGCGGGGCCCTGCTCTTTCTGAAGTCTCTAGAGGAGAAACCTACCTTCTCCTAGTTTCTGGTGATTGCCAGAAATCCTTGGCATTCTTTGGTTTGTAGACACATCACTCCAATTCCTGCCTCTGCTGTCACACAACCTTCTCCCTATGTGTTCTCTTTGCCTCCTCCTCTTCCTATAAGGACAGCAGTGATATTGGATTAAGGCCCACACTAATCTAGTATGACCTCATCTTAACATGATTACATTTGCAGAGACCTTATTTCCAAATAAGGTCACATTTCCAGGTGTGGGGGTTAGGACGACCATATATCTTTTCAGGAAGCACAGTTCCAAGCCGGAACAACTATCTTGCCATATCAAGTATCTTGATGAATGACCCTATTGAACACAAAACTGTTGCAGATATTTAAACAGGTCAAACATGTGAAGATACCCATTTGTAGATTCTCATAAAGATTATTCTTTACCTTGAAATCCTTGGAATTTAAATGAAGTCCGTGCATCTTTGAATAAAGATTTCACTAATTGCCAGCAACAAATTTAGGATCTGTAATTCCTGAAGCTGGCCATAGCCTCACTCACACTTGGGACCAAATGGAAAAGAAGTTGGCTATGTAGATACTGGGAGCTTACCAGTGCCTGCCCTCAGTAGGAGCACAAAATGTCAGAGGACTGCAAGGTTTCTCTCTTCAATAAAACATACCCTATGTTTATTAGCTTGTTTTGTCAAAACTGTAAAGGTGACTCTTTTTGACATGAATAGCTTCCAAATAAACATGTCATTTCAAAACAGAAATGAATTATTTGAATAAGTGGATTCGTATTTTTCCTTCCCAACCTGCAATAAAAATTAAGAGATAACATGGGTAACAGCTGAAGTGTAGAAAACATCTCTGTGGTTATCTAAAAGTTAAGATTTCTCATTGCACCAAGGGGTCAGCAGTTACAAAAGTAAAGCAGAATTGGGTCACTGGCCTTTCCAGCTGACAGTGTTCATCATGTCTCTAGCCTTTCTGCCTTTTCAGCCCCAATGGTAAGTGGTTGGTGGTTGACGCAGAAAGCCCATCTCCATCTCTGCTGTTGACTGTGATTAATTCCAAAAGTTGCCCAGCTCGTCAGAACCTCAGCTTTCTCACACATCACAGCCCAGTACATCTGCCTACACTACGGTCTGGGTTTCTGCCTAGAAAAGGCAAACCCATCATGTTAGCTCTGATTTTGAACCATTATAGACAGGGTTCATTTTACATTACTGAGTTGTTTAAAAAAAAAACAAAAAAACAACCATCAGTAGGAAATGTGGACGTTTGTAGGATGGAGAATTTCTGCAGAAGTGATCAGGGACTTAGACCGAGTTTCCGTCCTGACCTCCCTCCGTCAGGCCCATTTCTGTACCCAGACATTTCTTTCCAGGACCCACCCTTGAAGCCCAAGGGAAACTAAGCCAAAATAAATCCCAGGAAGCATCATCTCTGAAGGGATGCCCCTTGTATGAACTTGGGGTAGATATCCTTCCCTGGCTCTGTGACAGCAGCTGTTATTCAGGGACACAGAGCTGAGAGCAACCCAATGGAGCATGTAGTCTTGCCCATAAATAGATACATGTCTATGCTTCTTGATGGGGACGACAGCTCAGAAAGGGAGAGGTCCAGTTTCAGGCCAGAACGTGTCCTCACTAAGAATTCCCAGAGGGCTGCCTATGCCCTCCTGAGTTTTTACCTCTTTTGCACACAAATTGTGCAGCAAAATCCATTCATAAGCCTCCATTTCGTGACTGACAAATCGGGTAAGATATGGAATTTTTTGTATATTGTTTAGTTTGGCTTTTTAAAAATTTTATCATTACTTTTTAGCTGTCCAAATGCTCTGGAGAATCAGGTTGACTGCTGACCTTTTGTTTCGGCTGCACCCTGGAGAACGTGCTCGTAATCGATGCCTGCCGGACGAGTGGAGGGAAACTTCACTCCTGGCCACTTCACTTCTAAATCTTTAGACTTCAGCGTTGTCGGGGAATCTTATTCTTTGACAACTTCTAGCTCTCTAGAAATTATCAGTTCTCTTGGTTGGAACTGCGTCTCTTTCTTTATATTTTATTCCTTCCGATTTCCAAAAATGTGTGCTTTCTTACCCGGATAAAAGGGGCCGTCATAGGGAGATACTCCACCCACCTCTCTCCAACCCGGGGGATGAATTCCGGCATTCCCCAGGAGTTCCACTAGCACCCTGGGAGCTGGGATGGATTTTGAACACCTCGATTTAAGGGAAGAGTTATTTATTTGTTATTCGAAATTTCTTTTCTGGTCTCAAACAATATTTTTAAAATTACCCTAAAATAAATGTAGCATTTTTATGTTATCAAACAGAGCTCATGCATAAAGGTACATTAATTTTAAACAGAATTCTATGGTAGCTAAAATTCATAACTCTCCTTTATGGATCCTTCTAGAAATAACCACTTTGAGATCTCAAATATGAAATCGCCTTTGGTTAAAGTGTCCAATTTTGCATTTTTACATACAAGTGGTGTATATATTCTCTTAAAAGGGATCTTTGGAGTGTCAATTTTTACTCCAATTTCAAGTAAAACTACCGATAAGAAAGTTGTTCATTGTACTGAGTGTGTTTTGACTAAGAGTCTGAGCTTGGAAGATTATGCTGAGAGCACAGTCAATGAGCTCACCGAGAAGAAGAAGCTACTGCAGGGTCCAGCATATTTTTAAGTGACTTCTCTTTACAAAGTGATCTTATTTACAAGGACTTGGAGGGAGAAATAATTTACCGAGTAGGATTAGTGGCCAGGGTAAAGGCTCATAATTTAAGAAAGAATATTTCATGAACTCTTGGGCAGTCCATTTAGAAATGACTGTCTTCAGTGTTTTACTACATTCTCTGAGCTCATGTTGGGCCTCGAAGGCCTACACTGGCCTAGGCCCCCAGAGGTGTCGTGTCAGAGTGGGTTCACATTGGTGAAGGACTGGTGGGGGACAGACCTTTCCCAGCTGAAAACTCCTGGAGGTACCGTGATTGTGCTTTGATTTGTAAGACTGATAACTCTTCCCCAACTAACACTCATAACAGAATTTGCAAAACACCTGATTTTCCTTTTAAAGAGTGCATGATACTGCCTCGGGTTATGATGTAAAGCAAAAGAGTTTGTCGCCTACTGTAAAAATCACTGAAGTGAAAATTTAAGTAGAAGACTGTTTATCAGGCAACTGTAAAATGGAGTTGAGGATTAAACTGGGCAACATCCCCTTTTCTTCCCCCTTTTGTCTCCTCTTGATGGCATTTTCTTTCATGCAATATTTATGGGTAACATATATGTCATTGTTCCAAATAGTGCCCAAGGCCTTACCTTTTACTCTTAACCTGTCACTATACTGTCTCAGCAGCTGACCACACCCCCCAGCTCTAGGGTCTTGTCTGTCACTGAAGCATTTGTGTCTGCAAGGGAGAAAAGTAGCCCCTTCCCTGTTTCCTTTCAGGGTTCCACTTTGATTTCTTTCCCCTTTTAAAGGCCTTACACAGGGACCTGCCACCCAGGAGCATAAACATCATCTCGCCTCTGAGTCTTGAGTAACTCGAATTCCACCGCCCTGGGGAATGTCCTGCTTGTCTTTCATTCTGTGGCGGGATGTGGTTCAAAATGTCAATTTCACTGTTTGAGAAAAGATTTCTTAAGAGAAAACATTGGTCCCTAAGTATACTTGAAGTGTATGTAATCAGCTTTAAAAACCTTTTCATATTTTCCTTTAAGAGGATTCTGAAAATAAAAGACTTGGTCAGTAAATAAATGGAATTGTTGAAACTAGCATCGCCAAATGGTGCTCCATACAGAACAGCCCAGCCAGGTGTTAGGAATGTCTTGTTCATGCAATGTTTTTGGAATGTTACAGAATACCATGTCCCTTCCAAAGACGCCAGAAACAAAAGGGGCGATACTAGACCTTTTATGAAACCTGCTAAGTCAGAGAACTGTGAAGGAATTTTGTTGCCACAGCGGAAAGCCTACAGCCTACCTTTACCGTATTTAATGAGTTTATTTATTTTGTTGTGTAAATACAAGACTTTGTATTGCAGTTTTGCAGTTTACATAATTTTCATAAAGTAAGTTCAGAAGGTCCCAGAGAGAAAGGCAGGTATTCTAGAACCTTAGAGCATCCCACAGGGGTTTCATCCTAATATTTGCAATGTCCTCATCTTAGGGTGCTGAATGCTCTATGTCATTGCCTGGTCCCTACGGTTGATATTTTATAGTAAACAAAATAAATATTTCCAGGTTAAAACAACTTTAAAATAGGTTTCTTTATTGCAGAAATTCTTTCCGGGTCTTTGCTATGCTAATATGCACAATAAATCTCCACTCAGGGAATAAAATATATTGCTTTCCAAACATTTCACCAGGAAATCCTTTTCTCCTGGGCATCTTTGAGGCCAGTGGTCCATCTATCATGCTTTCTTCTTCCTTTTAGAGTGAACTGAAGAACAGACTGAATGGGCATATCTCCATACGTTAAGAGACATAGACCCTGACCTATGTGGACATATCCGTACGTGGATGTATATGTAAATGTGTTTTTGTGTGAGAGAGAAGGAGGCAGAGAGAGCAGAGAGAGGGCAAAAGGATGGACGGTTAGTTGGCACAGAATCGGTCACCTGATCGTTTGAACCTAGGATTCCTTCAACATTCCTGCTGCACGGATATAATACATTTATGCATTTTTGCCTCCCTATTAAGACATTCGGTTTAGTTGTTTGACAGTTGCAGGGTCTGACATTTAATATTTGTGGGAGAATTAATTTTGTGTGTGTTTTCTTGATATTTTCTGAAGTGTTTTCGAAGGAGGGTTTGTCTTAGGGACTCTTGGATGCCACCTAAGGGGATAATCACCAGCAGTATTTGCAAAGCTGAGCCATAGGTGTCCGGCTAGGGGATATTCTAAGGCAAAGGAACAAGAACACCATCAAAACAAAGTAAATCAAAATAAAAACTATTCAGAACACATAGGCACGCATAAAAAAACTCTCTTCTATTGTGATTTGCTAAAATCTACAAGTTTTGAGTGTGAAACCAATTTTAAACGGATGATTAAATAACTGGTTATCCACTCTGAGCAGTAAGTGTATTTATCTATTAATAACCTATTAGTTTAATAAATTTTTTCCAAAGCATATTTTGAATTGTAGGTATATTATAATAGTACATTTTAAAGCTCCTTTCAGTTCGTTTCTACTTCTGATTTTTCATTAAAATATTTTTATGCCTTAATAGCTATTAAAGTAAAAGAACCTGGTTTTTATTTATACAGCTATAGGATTTTTAACATTTATTTTTTAAATTATCATTGTATATTAGGGAGCTGGTGTTTTTTCTTAACTAATTCCAAGACCATAGGACAGTGTGTGTTTATACCTGCAACCAGACATACACACGGGCATATTTGTCTTCTGTTGATCAATTTACAACTTGCCCTCCACGCTGCTCAGGAGGAATCTCAGTGAGTAGATTAGAGCTAGTTTCATGAATTGCCATTTCTGAGGAGTCCAAAACTTAATTACATGGGAAGGACCAACTTTGCTTCTCGTGAACTGCACGTCGGGTTATGGCGAGAGGTAATCATTCTCTTAGAGAGGCAGGGAGCTAAGGCCGCAGGCAGACGCTTACAATATGATGGAAAGTGTAGCCGCGAACACAGACCTCTATGGGGAAAGATGCCGTTATGTATTGGGTGCAGAGTAAAAAAAGGGAAGTGTACCAAAATGCTAATAAGATTATCATTGGTTGATGGGCTCATGAACAATTTCAAGAATTTTTCTTTAGAATTTTCCTTATATTCCAAATTTCGACAAGGAGCTATTTGACTTAGAAAACAAACGTTAGGAAAAAATACTGAGTTTTCTCCTTTCCCCAATCCATTTCACAGCCCTTTCCTCCAACCTGGCAAAAAAGAAAAAAAAAAGTCAATAAAGCCATTATATGTTACTAGAGGTACTTTTACCCCTCTGCATGAGGTAGACTCTGGATAAAATCATTTGAAAAGAGCACCAAATATTCTGTAGAAGCACAAGGAGAAACGGGAAGTGGTAAAGTAACATTCCATCAATTTGACCCTATGGCGCTTTCCCATAAAAGCATACAATTTTTAATTCTTGTTAAAATATATAGTTCATGACAGACTATAAAGAAGAAATCAAATTTTTTTCCAGTGTGAGAAAATCTGTATGGAAAAGAAAATTATGTGGAAGGAATGCTAAAAAGCAATGCTTTTTTTGCATGTTAAGATCCCAGCTAGGAGGAGAAAAGTTTTCTGAATATTTGTCTTTCTGTCCAGATAAGAGTGAACTATAGTATGTAATCAAACTGCTATTGGCATTATGACAGTAAAGCAGTTTGCCAAATATTTCTTTTATGTATATGTATATATGAGTATCTACTCATATATACGTGCACATTATCGTGCCCCGTGTTAATATTACAAACCTAATCAGCTCTCATTTCTTTTCTTATCACTGTGGACAATTAACCCTACTTTAATGTATTTAGTTCAAATTTTTTTTTCCACTTAACTCTAGTGATTTTTTATATTTTACGCTCTAAAGTGAGGCAACCAGTGAATATACAGGGGTGGACAAATGTAGGTTTACACTTCTGAGTACGCAAAACACAGAGTTAATAAAGCTGTTGTAACAAGCATAACCTGCACGCCTTTTTCCATACAAGCAACTGTAAACCTCCTTTTGCCCACCCCTGTATGTGTGAATGTATATATGGATGAAGAGAGAGAGAGAGAGAGATCTTCAGACGTGTGGAAAAATCTCCTGTGAGACCTAAATGGGAAGATTGTTTTACATTTAGAAACAATTACAATTCCTCTTAAAGAAGTTCACAATAAGGAAGGGCAGAACACTTCTAATGGAAGGGAATGATTTCCATTTTTATAAAATAACGGATATTAAGCTTTCCCTCTGCGGACCCCACCTCTTCCCTCTGCCAATCACTTTATATCATGAGATGCAATCAGCTGAGGCCACGGGGACCCCTCCCCACAACCCATCAGAGATGGGGCACACCATCAATTTTTTAAAAACAGTGTCATGGAGATTCCAGCTGTGGTAGGCACTGTAGATCCCCAGTTTCAGAGCAGGATTGGTCCTTGCAGTTTGCTTTTAAGTTTAGGTTTAAATGACCTTGGTATTGTACTTTCATGGGATCTCCTGAGATCCCTTGGCAGAACAATGTCAGATCGTGGAGCCCAAGATGTTCGTTGTTGACTGTACAGTTTGTATCTCTCTTAGTGCTGCAAAATAATTCCATTCTCTTCAGAGTATCTCATCTGAAAAACACAAGCTTAGAATAAGAATGAAAAATGATTTTCCATTATTTTCAATGCACTTAATATCACAGATTTACTTATCTTTGTCTTTAGTACAAATTCATGATGACATGTGTAGCAAGGGGGCAGGAGGGGATGTGAGTTATGTATTTTTTACAAGATGTTTACTGAAGCTAGAAATGCCATTGTAAAACTTATTTTGGAACAGATTGATTTTCATTTACAACTATTCAAAGCTGAAAGAATATTGGGAAGATGACTGTAAATATACAGGGAAAATTCCTTCTGCTGAAATGTGCTTGTGCTTCCTTTCAGTTGGCTTCTTGGGTTATATAAATTTAGTTTGAGGTCATTATATGGATAATTTGTTACTAAGTAAAGTAGTTTGTCAGGTCACGAGACATTAATCTTCCAATAGGTCTTTAATTAGGACAGATGCACTAAATAATTCATAGCAAGACTTGGCCTGGAAACATTTATAATACTCAATTATACCATTTTACAGGCAATGGCAAATTGTTTTTGTGTAGTCTGGAAATTGTGGGACTTAATTAATTACCTTCAATGTTTTAGACATCTGCTCCGCACTCTTTAAATGCATTAAATTGGCAACTCATGAAATGGCTAAAAATAGAGTTCAAAGTCCCCAGACAGTAAAGGAAGAAGATCAACTATGATGGGGTGGGGGGTGGGGAAACCACTCTGTGGTGTACAGGAAATATGAAACTAAATTACATATCCAGCACATTTGGCTTAGAAGAGTCTCAAGTGTATGACAATCATTTTTTAAAGAATGAGAAATTGACATGATTTTTAAAAGCATTTAACTTGCTGCTAAATACGCTTCTTCCTGGCTTCCTAAGATAGGCTGCCGTAAACAAATTGGGTAACCAGGCAGAGTACCGATAGAAAACACATATCAATCTCTGTCATGTAAACACCTCTGAGTGAAATTTATTTCTGCACAAACAAATAACTTTGCCCCTAGAAGTTGTATCAAAGACGTGACAAAAAATAAGTACTCAAGAGTTATTTGCACAGGCATTTTCATGTCATAGACCTGAAAATGATGGAAAGCGGAATTAAGAGCTTATTCCATTTGTAATTAGATCACAGAAAACAGATGGTGATGGCTTTGCACAGGGTAGCAGGATGTGACCATTTAAGTAAACAAAGGGAAAAGGAATGTTCACTTCAGTTGTCCTCCTAGAAATTTCACTAAGAAAAAAATGTGTACAGATCTTCTCCTAAAGAATAATATGTGAGTCGATGACAAAGGTAATAAGCATATTTTGACAGCTCCAAGTCGGGGACAAATTTGCAGATGCAGGGGTCCGCTTTTATGCTGATAGTCAGACCCAACAAGGAGCAGCCTTTGGCCCTTAGAGCCTAGAGTCCGGCAGCTTTCTAGGAGGGTGCTTCTCCCAAGCCTGTGCAGTGTCTCCAGGGTCATTAGGAGGCGTTTTGTTCAGATGGACACAGGCCGAGGTCCTGCCGCCAGCAGCCGTCGTGATGGGTCAGCATGTAAGATTAGGCAAGTGGCAGAAGTGTTTCCCATTTGAGCAGCTCCATTCAGGAGAGCGTGGAGTTGGCTACTGGAGCTCTGTCACCAGCTCGCCCTGGGAGAATTGAGATGAGCACTATCCGTAGAAGTATAATACAAGCTGCCTACATAATTTAAAATTGCCTAGGCACCACATTTTAAAAAGTAAAAACAGGTACAGATAACTTCGATGATGTATGTTTAATGCAACATAGCTGGATTATTATCACTTCTGCTTGTAATTAGTGTAAGAATTATGAATATGATATTTAACATGTTTAGACTAAGTGTTTAAATTCTGGTGTGTATTTTACACTTACAACACACCTCAATTCAGACAAGCCGCCTTTCAAGTGCTCAGTGCTCCCCTTGTGGCCAGGAACTGCCATATTGGACTGTGCCCCTCTGCGTGGTGAGCACAGGATAAGAAACTCCATCCCCAGCTGTGGGTATGTGGCCACACGGTATGTGGTGATCACCGTGCCTGGAAGAAACAGAGGAGCCACTTGTCGTAAATACCAGGGGAATCCTACTCACCCAGCAAACACCAGCCTGGTTTTCAAGGAGTAGGGGTGGGTCTTGCCTTATGTTTCATCCACCCTCAAGACAGAAAGTTGCTCATTTCTGTACTGTAGAAGTTCTTTAGTGTTCCCACCTCCCCTTCAGCATTTATACATTTTATTGGTTATTAGCATGGTGTCATAATTATTTTTTACAACTTTCCCTGCGGCAAACTCTTTGGTTCTTGAGGACAGAGTGGGTGACTTTTTCATCTTGATTTCTACTAATATTTGTAATTGAGATGAAAGAATGCAATCTGCAATTCAGTTGAAGACACAATACCAAAGTGCAGATATCAGGACAGGTCAGGAAGTGAGAAGTGAGGGAGGGCGAAAGAAACTGAGGAGTGGGCGCAGGGAGCTAGCGGGAGCAGGGAGAGGGGGAGAAGGGCAGGGTGTAGAGGTGGAGGAACAGGGACCATATGGTTTGGGGATGGGCATGGTAGTGGAAATATGTGTGTGGATCATTGCTTGCCGGCCATGGGAATACGTTTATTATGGGAACATGTGACTGTTAGGCTGGTGTAATTACTTGCTTTATTAGGGGGGGGAAAAAAGCAAGGAAACCCTTGTGTATCCTCTGGAGTGTCTTCCCTAGACCAAGTTACCATCGATACAAATCTAATCAATAGGTGTATCAGAAAAGCAAAATTAGCAGTGTGGTGGTTCGTTCCTTGAACACTGGGAACAGCTTATTGCTAATTTATGGTGCTGGTACCCTGAGCACGTCACCTTCCTCATGGAGACAGTCAGTGGACACTTGTTTTCACAAATCAATTTGTTCTAAAGGAAAATTTCTACTCCTTCTGGGCCCTTCTGCAGGGATGGTTTTTGCTGAATAGTGTCCCCACTTTATCCTATTAGAGAGACCCAGGGATGCAGCAGTACTAAGAAAAAGACATACTGATCACAGCGTTCAAAAATCTGTCAATTTGATCCAGTGTTCTCTTAGACTTTCTTCTACTGTAATTCCTCTCAAGTTCAAATCTTATTTTTGTGATGCCAACTAGTTGTTTTTAATGCAGTGAATTAAATCTGTAACCATTTTTCTTCAAAGTAATTAAATAGAAATTAAGCCCTCAGAAAAATAAAAACTATATGTATATACATAGTTATTTTTAACTCTAACAAAGATCAAATGCCTCTAATTAAGAAAAGAAGGGGAGAATCATCTTACCTACTGAGAAGAATCATGAGTTATTTTCCAATACAAACAACTTTATTTTTGATTAATACTGATAGCTAGGACTTATGAGGAACATGTTATACGCCAGGTACCATTGAAAGTGCTTTACCTGAGTTAACTAATTTGACCCTCAGAACCTTCTAGTAAAGGTTATTGGCCTAATTTCACAAATGAGGAAACACATCGGAGGGCTGGGTTATTTGCCTAAGGTCGTACTACAAGGAGGAGGCAGAAGCTGGATTTGAACCCATGCCAGTACCATGCTTCTGCACTATTTTTCCCACTGGGATATGGAATGAGGAGGATTCATGCAGACTGACTTGGTGCTCATAGACTTGACTACTTCTCGGCCCTTGACAGACCAGGCATGAAGAAAAGTCCCTCTCCCATGGCATGCACTCAACCCGATGACATTGTGTTCAGGCCACAGTCTTAAAGGCAAAATTGATTAGAGTAAAAGGATGAGTCAATACAACCTAATGACATATTGAAAAAAAAAACACCACAAAATAGAAATTCTGCTCCCCTCACAAGTCCTATAGCTCCTTGAAGACAGATTGTATATCCAAATTTCTCTTCTCCTTTGTGTTATTCTCTAGTTAACTCAAAGGCCAGGTGTAGCACCCTGCATAAGTGAGTAATGAACAAGTGTTTGGCAAACTGATCAAGGCCTTATCAACATTTTCTTTAACAATTGTGCCCTGAAATATTATTAAAAATTTGCTGTATATTGAAAGTATAAATGAATGAATAAACGTTTATGTGGTATCTGTTTTCACTTACTGTGTTGTCAGTTGACTTTTCAATAGTTTGGAGTTTTTAAAATATATATATAAATAGCTACATATATACAGCTATTATTTGTAATGTGAGTTTGGTACAAGAGGATAAAGAATAACCCAACACCTTCTACAAGTAAAACTCTTTTAAAATATTCATATGAGGTAGGGAGATTTTCTGTGTATGGATTATACTAATACTAATGGTATTTTATAATGTATTATTCATTAAAAGTGTAAAATTTCTTATTAAATCGTCCTAATACTTTAACAAGAGAAATTTTAAAGTACATGAGTTAAATAATGACTAGATCCTTAATTCGGCTTACTCTTCTTGTAAGTACAAATTCAATACTTCATCTTATCACATTTATCTTTACTTCTTCATAGGTGGAACTAGCTGCAACAGCTTTCACGCGTAGACTATTTTAATGTCTTGTATATCTTCTGGAAAGTTTAGAAAGTATTTTATGATGCATCCCCAATGTTACTTCAAAAATTAATGGCAGGTTTATATATAGGAAAGATAGAATCAACTCAGTAAATTGTTTTACATTACGTGTCTCTTGAGAACATGTTAACAAAAGATACTGCATTTTTTTAAACTTACATTTCTCTCCTTTTTTTAACCTTAAAATGTACTACACCTGTAGTAGAAATCTATCTCAGCTCCTGCCTGCTGTGAGTGAACATGATATTATGCTTATTTAACTGCTCAAAAAACTTTGGAAAATGCTCAGCAACAATAGAAGCCTATTTTCTAGGGTGGGAAAAACGGCCTTCTGATTTGTTTTACTTACCTTAATTATGGCTTCATAGTTTACACCTACCTGACGCTTAAGGTCCTTACCCATTGCACATTAGATCTTAGATTTCTTCATTCTAGTATTGATCCAAAATGTCTCTAGCTCTCGCGGGTAAAGGAGGAACACGCCTATGTGTTGCATCAGATAATTCCTATTATTGCAAAGTCGTGTTCAATCTACAATGACCTTTTCTGTGTTTATTGTCAGACTAGCTTTACAGCCCACATAAAATTGAAGCTTTTGTGCAAGAACTGAAAAGCACGTTGTTGTGTGGGAAGGGCGCTTTGAGTGTTTGCTCAGGACAGCCCGCTCTCCAGACAGCTGGCGGCATGATCTGGGCATTTGGACGGGTATTCATTGCGGCTCGTTGTTAAGTCAGCACGCAGGGAGGGCATTATGACTTAATTTGGATTGTAAAGAAAGAGGCACAAGTGGTTATACCAAGAAAAACTTTGTCTGTGAAGAGGGGTCTGTGCTTTCATAATCAAAATCACAGTATTAGTACTTTGGATGGTGTTAAACAAAAATTTTCAGAGGTGATAGAGGTGAGTATAAGCCCTTAGACTTTTTCCCAAAATAAATATGATAATACTCAGCATTTGGTTTAACTTCAGTGATCCTTCATGCTTGTGCATGTTTGTGGTTTGGGCAAAACTTTGAAAAAGGACTGATTATTCAGTTAAGCTGTGTTCCGAGTTTTCTAGGAGACCCATGTCACTTCACGCTGAAAATGCCCAAATGCCGAGATTAATTGACTCTTAATTGTGTCCTAGTTTCCCCATGTTATTTTTTTTAAAAACCATATATTGTTTATTCATTTAGCTTTTCAAGTTTGTATTTGCATTTAGAGGTTGAATTTTAAATCCTCTTTATTTAAAGGAATTAAATAAAATAATTTAAATTTTAAATTACTTTAGTTCATTTTAAGTTATTTGGTTAGAAAATGAATTTCTCAAATTTTACTACCAACTTCATGTTTGTCAGATTTATTCTGGTCTAAGTTACATGCACTATATTTTCTCCCCCACACCAAACTACATCATTTAAGAAATATAAATTATGTAAAGAGGATGCCAGGTTTTACTAAGCCCAGAAGATTTCTAGTTACTGAAAATAGTATACTCAATGACCTACAATGACCTGAACCAATCATATCGGTGGCCTGATAGCGGTCCCACTTAACTCTTCCACTGTCTGTGAGTGAAAACATCCTTTACACCCCCCAAAATCTGTTGTATACAGTCATATTCAGCCTTCCTAGAGGCATTAAGCTATGTCAGCTTTTTTTCTTTGAGCTCTCTTATCCTTCCCCTCTCCCGTTCTTCTATCACCTCCGTCTGCAGGAGGAAACAGGGCCACCGTCATGGGTCTTCAACCTGTTCATGGCCTCACTCTCACAAGGGCCCCTCAGTCGGCTGAATGCTCTGCTGTTGCCTTCTTGAAATTCTTGGTAATATTTGAACAAGGGGCCCTGCATTTTCACTTTGCAGTAAACCCTGCAAATTATGTAGCCAGTCCTGGGCGGAAGGCAAGAACGATGAGGAATTCAGGGGACCCTGAGTCCTACAGAGCCTCTCCCTCCATCATTGTGAGTTTCATTTCGGAGTCGCTAGTGACTAGTCACTAGTGCACAGTTTAAATAGAAAAGTCAGTGAATTTTATGTAAGAAGTACTTTCTAAAAATTGCGTATTTCTCAGTTCAGACAAAAGATCAGGACTTTAAGGGATGGAGCTCAGGAATCTGCATTTTCATAGATTTTCTGATTCTTGGTTGAATTAAAGGCTGATACTCTCTAGTGAATCACACTTCTAATTTGACGTACATCTCTGTTACTCCGTGTTGACTGATTCAAGATGAAAGGAGAGGAAACAAAAGGAATAAATTCCATTACCTTGAGTGCACTTTGTGACACTGTCATAGCACAAAAACACTGATTGTACTGAAGAAAGAACTCGCTCTGTTTGATTTGGTACAGGATACTGATGTCTTTATTTAGGGCATGGCTACTTAAACCACTTTCTTCAGGAGTTTTTATTTTCAATTTTATTTTTTGGTTACCACTGGTGGAAAGTAGAATGTTAGGAGTAGGCAGTTATGAGTGATCAAGCAGCTGTTTAAACCAAACATTGTCCCTGTCCGTAACTTTGCAAAGATCCATTACAATGATAAGGATCATTGTATTAAAGCCGGCTGATCTAGCCGTCAGTCACTGTTTGGAATGGAGCTTCGGCAGACACTGGAGTTTAGTGGTTAAGAGTCTGCATTTTGGAGGCAGACAGGCTCCAGTTAAATCCAGGCTCATCACGTATTAGTGAGAACTTGGAAAAGTCTTTTCCCCCCAAATCTTTGGGATGTTTTTAATCCATTAATAAGGATATTAGGAGACTCTAAAATATATAAGGTTACTATGAGGATTAAAGAAGATAATCCAAATAAAATTCTAGTACACAGTGCTCGGCATGTAGAATGAGCTTAATAATATCTTTTGAACTATCAGGAAAAACTGGAAATTAAGACTCATGAAAACTTAATAACTGAAGTTAAACTGAAATCCTATAGTAAAATGAATTTTAGGTCCTTGTGTATTTTGCCATAATTGTGTGCAAGATAAACTCATTAATGCCACCTGACAGCAGAGAGATCAACTTCAAATTATCAGGCATGCAAGCATGGAGGTACAGGTGGTTATATATCTGAATGACAGAAATAAATGCGAAAATGGAATTGGTATATATTTTGACAACTGCGATGATTAATTTTGTGGGTCAGCTCGACGTGGCTATGATGCCCCGTTGTTTAGTCAAACACCAGTCTAAATGTTGCCATATGGGCAGTTTTTTACATTGATTGACATTTAAATTAGTAGACTTTGAGTAAAGCAGATTATCCTTCACAATGTGGGTGGGCCTTGTCCAATCAGTTAAAGGCCTTAAGAGAAAAGACTGAGCTTCCCAATGAGGTAGGAATTCCGCTCCAATCTTTCTTTCGACTCCAAACAACTGCAAAATTAAATCTTTGGTCTTCTGCCTGCCAGCCTGCCCTGTAGATCTTCAGATTTTGGAGTTGCCAGTCCCTACAATAGCATGAGTCAAATCCTTAAAACCTCGCTCTCCCCCAACCTCTCTTTCTCTCTCTCTCTCTATATAAATGTATATATAAAAATAGTATGTCCGGAAACAGTCCAGCCATTGTTAATATAATGAGAATGGTTTGCATGACATCAGTGTAACCTGAGAACCAAGGAGAGTGGACTGGAACGCCCATGTGCCAACAATGACGACTTAGCTGAACTAGTCAGTGGGGGCAGTAGATCCAGCTGAGTGAGTGTGTGTACTGCATGGCCATCTCGTTCAAAATGGCTCAGACAGTAGAGCAATGAATCTGCATCAGAGTCGGTGTTAGGCTTGAACATTCCTCCAAGGAATCTATTTGGATTGTTCAGATAGCTGCAGATATGGGCAAGTGGTGATTGGCAGCTTCATCATGACGACACATCTGCTCCTGCATCACGTCTCATGCAGAGTTTTTTGGCAAAACATCAAATCACCCAGGCGACTCAGACCACTATAGCCCAAATTGGGTGCCCTGTGACTTCTGGCTTTTCCCAAAACTAAAATCACCTTTGAAAGGGAAGAGATTTCAGACCATTGATGAGATTCAGGAAAATATGATGGGGCAGCTGATGGGGTCGGGAAAACTGTGTGAGGTCCCAAGGTGCCTGCTTGGAAGGGGATCGAGGTGTTATTGTCCTATTGACAATGCTTTTTGTATCTTGGATCTTCTTCATTAAGTGTCTCTATTTTTCATGGTACATGCCTGGATACCTTCAGGACGGACCATAACATATGTACCATATTTTGCCATATATAATGCACACTTTTATGCCCAAATTTTTGAGGGAAAAATAAGGACGCACATTATACATGGGTATAATGATTACACACCATGGGTATAATAATGGGTATAATAATCCCACGTATGATGTGCACAAAAACATGGGTGCACATTATACATGGGAGTGTATTATATACATGTATATATACATATGCAAGTCATACATATGCATGTCTGTGTGTGTGTGTGTATTCTGTTTCTCTGGAGAACCCTAAAGGTATTGGTGAGACAGAAATACCCCCCTGAGCATTTGTCCCACAAAAATAAATATTTTGGAATGGAATTACTTTAAGGAAGGGCTTGGGTATCGCATCTTGGCTGTAACATCAGATGACATCGCTTTCCTGTAATGGAAATCAAGAAGTTGCAGATCAACAAAGAATAGGTAGAGCTGTTACCTGGGTTTGAAATTGGACTCTCATCGCCCACTGTTTAGTGCTTACCCCTTACGCATGCTCTGCTCTCCCTGCTGTGAAGAAGCAGCAGCGAATTTCAAAACTGCTTCTGGCAAGCAATATTGATACAGAATTTTGCCTTTTTATGAAATGGCTCAGCTAGGGTAATTATTTATCTGAACAGGCTAATACCTCAAGCTTAGTTCCTTTGGATTCCTGCAAGACCAGAGATGGGCATGATTGACAGATAGCTGAATCTCTGTCACCTGGGTAAACCCGTGCTGGTAATGAAGCATTCGTACTCAGACTTCACCTTTCTGGACCTGCCAGGACGCATTTGCTGGCAGCAGCTCTGGAAGCTTTCCATGGGAAATGATGTTTCAAAGGCGCCAATTACAGCACATATGTATTTCACCTTGAGAATTTAAATTGGCAAAGATAATATCATGGGTTGCCCTTAGAGTTTTGATGGGAGGTTCATTTGGACGATGCTAAGAGATCTGATCAAAATGCAGTTATTAACAGAGGCGTTGGAAAACAGTGCACAAAAAGCAATGGGAATTGTTTTTTTAAAGCGTGTCCTAAAGGATCATTTACCAGCTAGCTGTCAGCTAATGTTTAAACAACAACGGGGTGCAAATAAGCATGTTCTCCTAGAAACCAACTGGATTTGGACTCGCCAATGGAACATCACGTCTTGATATATAAATTAGCTTGTCCTTACCCATGCTGTTGGCCACCTAGAGGTGGTTTCTTTCCTTCTGTTCACACAGGAATCGATTAGCAGGAAAGCTGGAAAACTGAACTTTCTCTTGTATCAGCTTTATCAGCTGCAGCTGACCACCTTCCTCCCCTTGCTGCCTCTGAGAGCAGCTCATGGGCAAGATTATGAAGTAGGAAAGTAATGGGTAAGAAAATGAATGTGCATAGCATGTGTACTACAGGCCAAGTATTTTACATCTTATTTTATTTAACCTTCATAAAAATCTTTTGAAGTATGGATTTAAGAAGAAACGTTTTTATTTCTGTCTTCTCTGAAGGAGCTGAGATTCTGGAGTGTCAAGTAACCAGCTCACGTTTGTCTAGATAGGTAAAATTCCAATGCCTTTGTCTCTTTCCATTAATTCACATACACCTCCTCTTCTCCTCCCAGTACAGGTGTTTCTCTCTGTCACTCCCTCTGTCTACCTCTGTTTCTGTCTGTCTGCCTGTCCTGCTCTGTCTCTTGTCTCTCTGTCTTACGCAAGCAAGCAAACACACCGTGGCGCCTTCTCTATGTCCAGACTTCTTACGTAGTGAGTGAAAACATCTGATAAACTCATTCACACTCAGTTACTAGAGACTGAATATACTGTGTCTTCCTTGAGCATTTTAATATAAAAGGTCAGAAAGAGGGTAAAGCTTAATAGAAAGAATTGCTTTGTAAATGGATTTTCACAGTCTGTAGAGAATGTGGCTTTGGGCCGGAGGCTTTCTCTGAACACTTCAGATAACCCTACTTCAGAGCCCTGCTCCCTCCAGGGTCCCCGTTCCCCACCTCCCCTCTGCCGCTCCCTCTTTCCTTAGCACCTCTGCATTGCCTTTGGGGCATCACATTCTTATTTACTTCCCACCATCCAACCAGTTAAACAGGCACTTTTTTAAGGTAATTCTGTGGTAGGAATCAAAATGGTGGTCAGATTCACTGTATAATTGTGCTAGACTTCTGAAGAAACATTTCCGATTTTAAAATAACCCTTTGCTTCACATCCTTCTCTCTGTCAGAAGCCTTTTCCTCTGGTAAGGGTGTTAACCTGCAGAACCAAGTACCTTGGACGTGGGTTGGATTTATGCCCACTTTTTAACTTCTACTTGAGCAGTTTGACCCAGGTTTTAAATGGACTGAGACAGACATCCACCTGCCATAGCAAATGTGACAATAAACCCCCTCTTCCATGTGGATGATCCAATTTCTACCAGCACAACCCAGGAGTGGCCATAATAAGCAGACAGAATGCACTGGTTGCTTATTTTCAAAAATGACAGCTCAGTGGCAATTATGGGAACACCAGATCTTTGCTTTTAGCAGGAACTCTTGCATTCAAAGGGAGAGTGATAGGCAGCGTCCCAACAGGGTATTTCATTATGTAGGGTAATGTGTCCACAACTAAGTCACTGCAGCAGGCTCATTTCAGTCCACCCCACTCAAAAGTAAGCTTTCTCCAAGGCCCGCATGAAGGTTCCCTGCAGCAGAGGTAGGTAAGTGGTATATCAGATCTGCATTCTCTTCAGCGGCCTTGTCACATCTTCCCTGGAGCCACGATGCAGTATCCTGGGGCATCAAAAGTCCAAAGTCGCTGCCTTACCTGTCATCTCACAGCGCGCCTCCACACACTGGAGGTGTCCCTCCAGCACCTGATCTCCATGGCAAAGCATCAGCCTTGACTCCTGCTTGTCAGAGGCCTAAACCACCTGAGAGCTCTTTTCCTGAAACACACAGTAGCTCCTGGCTGCGCTCTGTGTCTCAAATGCAAAATGTCTGCTCCCATCAAATCCTAGCAGAGAGCGAGAGCCCCAGGGACCTGCCAAAACATCAGCTGCTCGGGAATCCTCAGCTTCATCAAGTCTGACCGCTAGAAAGTTACACACTTGGAATGTGTAACTCCAGCTTCCCACAGCAATGTCTTCATAGAGCTATGAATTTAACATGATGCCCTGGGCTTTGGTCTCTGGTCGGTATAAGAAATGAGCACACGAAGAATGCCTCTGTATTTCACGGAGCTCCTCTGGAGGTTTCCATCCATTATGCCGGTGAGTGCCCCCCAGAAATACATGAGAAAGGCCTCTTAAGAGAGTTCCCTCCACTGAGAGGGTGTTTCTTCTAATGAAAGGCTGTGCTCCTGTTCGTAAGATAGCGAGGGCACGCTAATGCATTACAGGTCCTTTTTCGCCTGAGCGGCCAAAAGGGCAGGGCTACGTTTCCTTCTCTGTGGCGGTGCCTTTCTTTTACTTAATCTTGGGATATAATTATTCCCATTCTCTCTCCTTCTCATGACTCGGCATTTTCTCGGACACGGAGGTTAGATACTGTAATGTTTACTCTCATCACATCTGCAAGGATCTATTTGTTAGCCTTATTTTATAGATGAAGAAAATCAGAAAGTGGGAGAGGAGGTGATTTACCTCAGTCGACAAAGTCCCATTGCGAACATTGTTCGTTATAAACAACAAACGAGGGAATGGAAAAATAGTGTGGAGTAGCCGTAGCACACGCTCTGAGTCTAAATGAGACCTTCCTGTGGTGGTGGTTACTGTCGGTGTGACACTGGTAAAGCCGCTCGTGTTCATAGCACTTATTCAGCAAACAAGACCCTCTCATTCAGGTAAGCCAGTATTTTGGGCTTGCCAGTGTGAGGACCAAGAGGAATATTTATAATAAGCACTTCCCATAGAATGCAAACATCCACATTAAGAGATATAGATCGTGTGTATATATGCTTTGCCTTATTATTAGGACACAAAATGTAGAAGCCAAGTAATTATAATTTAAGTAATTTGTTTAATACAGTACCTAAAATTACTTACTGTCAGATAAACATTTCCTGAGAAGATCAAAATATATGGTTATTTTACATTTTCCCATTTGGATCCCTTTCAATTTCTGCAGTTTATTAGCTTGCTTCAGTGTCTTTGAGCGTTAGTCAACATTTAAAATGTAGGTTTTTATGATTCTGGGGAAAGCAATTGCTTCCAAGGGAGAAAACATTCTGTAAATTACATGTAAATGTTTTTACTTGGATGAGTTCTTTTGCATCTGTGCAGAGGATCATTTTAATTTACACAAGAATGAAGGTTTCCCGTGATTGAATGTAGTATGCATGCTTGTGTATCTAATTTCCACTTCATTTATACAGGAGTCTAGCAGACACAAGGGGCATTTTGTTATAATGTAAGCACTGCTTTAAAATAAAATAAAATTATAATAAAAAGCTAAGGATCAGTGTGCCATTTCTAATTTTATTTCCGAGTTGCCCTTCAGAGTGGATTGGAGCAGGCCTGAGTCATGTAACTGGG
Source organism: Mormoops blainvillei (assembly GCA_004026545.1). Lineage (NCBI taxonomy): Eukaryota > Metazoa > Chordata > Mammalia > Chiroptera > Mormoopidae > Mormoops > Mormoops blainvillei. The sequence continues at coordinate 108,914 of PVJD01005001.1, forward strand.
CATCATGAGGCTCTAAGATGCGGGCCGTAACGCCTTCATCCCAGGAACAAAACAGATGAGAACTCAGAAATGGAACTGATGAAAAACACCAACCCATCTCCCTTTTCCTCGCAGCTATGCCTTTCAGACTACAACGTATTCTTCTTATGTAGAAAATGTTTCATAAATCATTCCCCTTTCTTTCTTCCTTAATCTCTGAGATTATGTCACCTTTTTCAAAATTAAGTGCTTGAAAATCCAAATGGTTATGAAGGTATCAATTAATTCAGTCTCTTCTCTTTGCAACACTAAAACCTTTCAGAGAAATAACCAGCTTCCAGTCTCTGTTTATTGGTAGTGGAAAAGATGTGACATTTTGACATTAATCAGTTTCTAGGGTGAGGACAAAGGTACGGGTTTCGATATTCTAATTTTATTGCTCCATTACTGAAAATGTAATAATAAAGGCCACTGAAATGTGCAGATGGGTGTGCATATTTGCCTCTTCCCATTTCAGAGCCATAAGACTTCTTTCCTGTTTATCTTATTAAATCTGTATTATTAAATGCCCTAAATTAATAAAAGGTGATTGCTTAAGAGTTCAAATGCATACAAACCAGCCAGCTCTAAGCTTTTAGTCTCAGAATTATTGTTTCTCCTTGATGGCTCCTTTGTTAGGTGCAATTAAATTTTTAGCATTTTATTTTTACAGTCACTTTTTTTTTCCCTAGTAATTTCTTTTCTTTGGCCATCTTGGGAAATAAAGTGGTGAAATGTCCCCTTGACTTACAGCAGAGAGTATTGAGGTTCTGGAGGAGTATGGGCATCTTGCCCCAGATTACTATTGGCGAAGACTGCTGATAGCTTACAGTTCTTAAATGTGCTATAAGGCCAGTACATTTAAGCTGGTGTGGTCCCAGATGGGGCGGAGACCAGTGAACACATGCTACGCTTCCTTTGTATCCAACAAGCTGCCTCCTTCTCACTGGCTTTGCAGTGGAACGGGGAGGAAGCAAAAGCTAGACTCAGTAGATGTTCCAGCATACCTGCCCTTGCAGTATCTTTGGAAAGGGTTACTGTGTTGAAGTTTAGAATCCAGGTGCCCCAGTCTCTGACACTCCAGTTACTTACGTGCCTGCGGGATCGTAATACATCCTATAATCAGTAACATCCGTTTATCACAAACCGTTTCAAACAAATTTCAAACCCCCTAAAGTTCAGGTAATTGTTGAATGTGTTCGTTGGAAGTCATTCACTTTGAAATAGAAGGAAAGCGTATCAGATAAATAAAAGACAACTTTCAACCTCCTGTGTAGTTCTTTCATAATAGGGTTGGCTCTTGTTGGCCCATCTTATCTCAATTTAATTGTTTTATATTAGAGGTACTAATTATACAAGCGCTAATGATCTGATTCACTTTAATTCTGTAGTATTTAGGGTTATCTGCCAAACATTGAATTCAATGACAACACCTAAATAGGGATGCATGACTTAACTGTCACAATATTTGCACCATTCGGGAGTTGTCATCTTGGGAAGGAATAGAAACCTTAAACAATTTAGTCATTATAGCCTTATTTAATAATAGGATAAGAGCTATTTCTTTCTTAGACAATACTGCTACTTATCTTGCTTTCAAATCAGAATCTAATCCTTAAGACTTAGAAAGCTTTGAATGACCTTTTTAAAACATTTTTAAAATCATGTACTACTGTGCCAATTCATTCCATAAGTTTAATGATCCATACATTTCTTCCTGAAAGTTCTTTGCACTGCCGGTATTACTTTTGTCTCTCTGGTGGACTGTAAGGCATCCTATACAGTGTTGTATAAGTCTGGTAAATCTGAAAATGTTTTAGATACACATTCAAAGTTTTATAGCCTCCACTTAATACCAGACTTCATCATCAAAGTTTGGCCCAACCCTTCTTCCCTTAAAAGTAATATAAAATAAGACTGAATCAAAATGGTAGCTGTAACTCCCTCTTTTACTTCCTTTACCCACGTTCCTTGAAATAACAAAATAGTATTCGTAAGAATTAAGCCTTCTGGTAAACAAGAAAGTGTGTCACAAGGGAACCAGAAATTCTGAGGAACTGCGAAAAATTTAAAAAGCAAACAGGATCAGATCCATAGGGAAAGGAAATAGTAAAAAAAAAAAAAAAAGGCAAAACAAAACAACACAGCCAGATTAAATTCAAGAGAGGACTATCATGGGACATGAATTTTACAGGGCTATTACAGAGATACTCCAGGCTCAAGAACAACGAGCACAAGTAGTTTGAAAGCACCTTGGAGCAATGACTGTGGTGAACATACAGCTAATGGACGGGGGCGGGCCTGGCCACTGAACCTTTTTCATCCTTTCGTTACACTGTGGGCAGCATAAAAACCTAGCTGGTTTCATGGGAAAATTCTGCTACATGTCTAAAGAACATATAATTCCTGTATTACATCAGTAATTCCAAAGAAGATAAAATGTTAAAAAGCTTTCCAACTCATCCTTTAAGCTAGCATAACAGAAAAAAGTACCAGAAAATAAGAATCAGCTACAATTTCAAGCTGGTTTCTGAATTTAGATGCAGAAATCCTAAATAAAATACTTGCAAATTAAATCCAGCAATGTATTAGCAGGGGCATTTCCCAGGAATGCAATGATGAATCATCATTGATTATTCACTGCATTATAATGTATTGAAAATAATATCACCTCCTTAACAGATTTTTAAAATCAAATTCATATGCTCATCTGTATAGATGCCAAAATTGCATTTGATGTAATTCAATACCAAATGCTGAACAAAGTAATGAAATGAAGAGAGTCATGCCAACCCGAAAGAAAACAAAAACACCTCAAAGCACTATGGGAAGAAAGAAAACCTGATAAAGGGCATCTATTAAAAATGAAATTAGAAAATATTCTAAGAGGAGAGAAATGTCTGTGTGGCTCACAGCCTCCCAGGCAACCTTCCCCCTCTTGGTGTTTATTATTTTGTGTAATCTCCTCCCTAGAGGGTGGGTGAGGCTTATGTCTAACCTATAGACAATGACAAAAGTGATAGGATGTCACTCCCGTGACTATACTACATTATGTGGAAGAAGGGATGCGATGTCATACCTGGATCACGTTATGTTATGTAAGACTCCATTTTGCTAGCAGATTCATTCTTTCTCCCTCTGCTACTGACCTCGAAGAAGCAAGCTGCCATTTGTAAACAGCCTGTGGAAAGGTCCACATGATGGGGAACTGTCAGTGGTATCTAGGATTTGAGGAAAGCCTCTAGCTCACAGTGAGCAAAAAGTTCTAAAGATCTCAGCCCTACAGCTGCAAGAGAATGAATTCTGTCAACAATCTGAGGAGCTTGGAAGTAGATTCTTCTCCAGCTGAGCCACCAGATGAGGTTACAGCCCTGCTAAAACCTTGATCGTAGGTTCTGAGACCTTGATGCAGAAAAACCAGCTAAGCTGTGCCCAGGCTCCTAACCCACATAAACTGTGAGAAAATAGATATGTGCTGTTTTACAACTGTTCAAGAGGTTGTGGAGAAAAAAGAACCTTCATTCACTGCTGGTAGGAATGTAAACTGGTACAATCAATATAGAAAACAGTATAAAGGCTCCTCAAAAAATTAAGAATAGAGTTACCATATGACTCAGAAACCCCTTCTCTGGGTATCTACCCGAAAAATTTCAAAACATTTATTTGCAAATATGTATGCACCCCTATGTTCATTGCAGCATTATTCACAGTGGCCAAGACATGGAGGCAACCAAAGTGTACTTCGATAGATGATTGGGTAAAGAAGATGGGGTACATATATACTCTGGAATACTACTCAGCCATAAAGATGAAGCACTACCATTTGCCACAAAATGGAAGGATCTCGAGAATATCACGCTAAGTGAAATACGTCAGACAGAAAGAGTTAAGCACCATATGATATCACTCATATGTGGGCTACAAAACTGAAAGCAACAAATGAATAAACCAAAAATAAACCAAAAACTCATAGACACAGACAACAGTATGGTGGTTACCAGAGGGAAAAGGGGTGGGGGGGGGGCAGTAAAAGGTGAAAGGGGTGAAATCTATGGTGATGCACGGAGATTTGACTTTGGGTAGTAAAGATGCAATGCAATATAGAGATGATGTATCCCAGAATTATATATTGAAACCTATATAATTTTATTAACCAATGTCACCCCAATAAATTTAATTTAAAAAACAAAAAATAAACTGCTAATTAAAAAAATTTTGCAGTGATTAATAATACAATCTATTATCACCATTACTTTTTCTTTAGTGCTTCAGGTTATTTAATGATGTGATTTAGAGCACATTTATTGCTGTTTAATGAGCTGCATATTTAATGTGTACAATTTGATAAATTTTGACATGGAGATATAGGTATAGATATAGATATAGATAGATGTTGTAGAGATATATCTGTGAAGCCACCATAGTAATCAAGACGAAAAAACATAACCATTACCCCCAAAAGTTTTCCTGGGCCCCTTTGTAATCCCTCCCTTCTCTCATCCCACTGTAACCCCTCATTACCAGACAACCACTGATCTGCTTTCTGTCACTATAGATCAGTTTACATTTTCAAGAATTCTAAAATGTACTCTTTATCAGTCTGGTTTCATCTGCTTGGTATAATTATTTTGAGATTCACTCATGTGAAATTATATATTAATAATGCATTCCTTTTTTATTTTTGAATAGTGTTTCATTATATAGATAGATATACAGAAATTTGTTTATCTTTCATCTGTTGATGGACATTTGGGCTGTTTCCAGTTTGGGGCTATGACAAATGGTTCTGTGAACATTCATGCACAAGTCTGTTTACACATATGCTTTCATTTGTCTTGGATAAACACCTAGGAGCAAAGTAGGTGGATTATATGATATGTGTATATTTAAATTTTAAGAAAATTTCAAACTGTTTTCCAAAATGGTTGTACCATTTTGCATTTCTGAAAGCAGCGTATGAATCAGTTCTCCCACGTGCTCACCAACACTTGGTATATTCAGTCATTTTAATTGTAGCCATTCTAGAATGCAAGTCATAATATCTCATTGTGATTTCAATTTGCATATACCTGATACCTGTGACGTTGGGCATCTTTTCATGTGCTTATTTTCCATCCATATAACTTCTTCAGTAATGTTTCTCTTCAAATACTTTTGCTCTTTTTATCTTGGATTGTATGTTTTCTTATTACCAAGTTTTGAGAGCTTTAATGTGTTTTAGATACCTAAAAGTCTTTTATCCAATATGTGATTTGAAAATGTTGTCTCCTGTGTGGGCTGTCTTTTCATTCCTTTGCTGGGACCTTTCAAATAGCAGTTTTTGATTTTGGTAATGTTTAATTTAACACTTTTTCTTTCATGGATAAGCTTTTGGTGTTGCATTTGGGCTTTTATTTTAAAAGGTATTTTCATGGGATAAAGAATTCTAGGTCGATGACATTATTCTTTAAATACTTATTAAGTTGTTGCTGTACTGTCTTTTAGGTTGAATTGTTTACAGTGAGAATTCTGCTGCTACTCTTATCTTTGTTCTTTGGAAATAATGTCTATTTTCTCTGGCTGCATTTAAGATTTTCTTCTTTTTACCAATTTGATTATGATGTGCCTTAGTGTAGTTCTTCTTATCTCTTGTGCTCATGGTTTGTTGAACTTCTTGGATCTGGGGTCTGTGACACTATAAATATTTTCATAAATTAAGAAAGATTTTGGTCAGTTTTTCTTCAAATATTTTGTTGGTTCCTTTACTCTCTCCTTATCTTTGTGTACTTCAATGATATGTATTTGATGACTGAAGTTGTCTTTAGGTCACTGATGGTATATATTTTTTTTATCTAGTCATTCTTACAGTTTTTTTAATTTTGAGCAGTTTCTATTGCTGTGTTTTCATATTTACTATTTTTTCTTTGGTAATGACTAATCTGCTGTTAATCACATTCACCGTATTTGTATCTCACACATTTTTTTCATCCTTAGAAGTTCCATTGGGGTTTTTTAAGTACCCTTTATACCTCTCCTTAACATGTTCAGGCTTTCCTCTAGCTTCTCAAACACGTGGGACACAGCCGTAGTAACTGCTCCAGTGCTCTCGTCTACTAATCCTAAAATCTGTGTTGCTTCTGGGTCAGTTTGGTTGATTAACTTTGCTGCTCATGAAGGGTTGTATTTTCTGGCTTCTTTGCAGGCTGTATAATTTATTATTACATGCCAGACATTTTGCATGTTGCCTTATTGATTGCTGGATTGGTGTGTCCCTATAAATATTCTTGAGCTTTGCTCCACCACATAGTTAAGTGACTTGGAAACACTTGGATCCCTTTGGATCATGATTGGGTCAAGACCCTTAGTGTCCTAATTAAGGCTCTCGAATTGTGAAGTTTCATGATCTGGCTGCTGGGAACATGCTACTCTGGCCACACGTGGGCTCTGGACACCGTTCCCTCTAAGCCTATGTGTTGGCTCTTCCCCGGCCTCAGTTTCCTCATAGACATGCATGTATCAGAGCTCGAGTGAATTCTCACGGGGAACCTCTGCAGGTCTCTGCAGTTGTCTCTCTGCACTGTTCCTCTCTCTGATACACTGCCCCTCCTGGAGTCTCCACTTGTCACCTCAAGTCAGGAGGGCCACCAACTCCTGTGGAGTCCCCTCTCTATACCATGCCTGGAAACTCTCTCCAGTCAGCAATCTGGGGCAATAATACTGTCACCTCTGATAATATAAAATTTTTAACATTTTTTGAACCAGAAAGAGAAACACTATAAACCAATGTAAACTTGAGGAAAAATATTTTTTGCATGTGTAGCAGAAAAAAAGATTAACATTGAAAATATACAAAATATAAATTAATAAGAAAAAACAATAACCCAAGATAATAATGGTCAAATTCACAAAACAAAAAATATATATATGACCAAAATATAAACTCATAATTGATCTACTTAATCACCAAGTTAACGTAAATGAGACATAATTCTTTTAAATTACCTGATAGTAGATAATAAAAAGATCAATAAATTTCAGTGTTGTCTCAAATTCATGGAAATAGAGACTCACAGAGATTGTACAGAATAATGTATGTCTGGGCAACCTTTTTAGAGGGAAATTAAACAATTTCTATTAAAATCTTGTGCATGTGCTCTGTGACTTAACAATTCTAGTTGAAGAGTTCTGTATTTATACCTATTTGCATATGTGCATAAACATTTTCAAAGAAGGATTTGCTAAAAATAAAATTGGAAAAAAAATGGAAACAAACTACATGACCATCTATTGAGAATGGCATAATGCACTGTATTATGAAAGGTGCTCTCTCGCTCGCTCGCTCTCTCTCTCTTGCTCTCTCTCTCTCATTCTCTCTCCCTCGCTCTCTCTCTTGCTCTTGGATTTGACATCTGACTATTTCTAAAGATTCAGTTAAGTGAAGAAAAGCACAGTAATACATGAAGTCCCATTTATGTTTTACTAAATAACCTTATATACTCATATATAAGAGTATATATTTTTATGAAGAATGTAAAGCATTAAGAAAAGATTGGAAGGCTGCATATTGAACAGTCAACCTTGATTGTGTCTGGGAATGGGGGGGGCTGGCTGAAAGGAGACTTTCATACTCTGTATAACTTCTGTATTGCTTGAAATCTTACCACAGACAGTCTGTGTACTTCACTACTTGTGTAATTTAAAAATTAAAATATGGAGAAAACTGAATGCTAAAACAAAGGGAGAAAAAAGAAAAGAAAAGAATGAAAACAATACCAGATGCAGTTTTGAGCTTTATCATTGACTAACAGAGGTCACGTGGGATATCTAAAGTCAGCTTACACATTTGTAGTCTGTTTTCGGGCCCCGTGGGTTATAGAGGAATGCAGTGGAGTTCTAAGGGCCTTGTAAGTAGTCATTCATTTATGGAAAGTAGTTTTGGAACTGAGTCATGCAATTAAATACATAAAGAAGAGATTCCTTTTGAGGGTCAGGGAAACCAGAGGCTTTCCAATCTTCAGCTGATTGCTAAGGACAGGTAATATTACAAAATCTATGTAAGAAAATTAAACTTAAAAATGAGAAATCCATTTCTGAACTCATTTAAGCCTTCTCCCCAGATCTAGGATGAAAGCTCATCAGTTGTAGATCCTTGGTGATTTCCATAGTGATGGAGTTTAAATCGAAACAACAAAAATCTGGAGTTCACTGGGAAAGCAAAAGTTCATCACGTGAGCCTCATGGCCAGAGATGCCTGGGGATGGAAGGGCAGAGGCTCGGTCCAGCGTTCTTTCATATTCCAGATGTCTATGGAATGCTTATTTAAGCAAGAATTTGTCACTGGGGTAGCAGCCCTATGCAATGATCAGGATGCTCAGAGCACTTGACAGTGAGTCTGATCGTGTTGTATGGGCAGCCTTGGGGTGACAGTGACAGGAGAGTCAGGCTCTCCACTGTTGGTGACACTCACCCCAGAAACCATTCTCCCTCCTGTGACCTCCCTCCCAAACCCTTTGTCCTTCTTGCTCCTCCTCCCTTTCTCTCTGCTTGTTCCTGTTTCTTCTCCTCATTCCTTCCTTCCTTTGTTTTTTTTATCCTTCTGTTCAACCCAATAGCAATTTATTGAGCACTTATTCTGTTAGGCATTGTTACAGAGGGGATACTGGGAGAACAGCAGTAAATGCAACGCAGGGAAAGCCTTCATGGAGACGATTCCTTCCTTCTTAGTCTATTTTCAGAAATCAAACTTGTGACTCTACAGATTGGCTTTCTTATCAAGGAGAGCATATCCTGACCAGTTGTGAATTTCTAGCGATATTTTCTACAGGCACTTGTATTATGTGTTGCAAATGAATTAACATTTTAGCTTATAAACCAGGCCCTCATTGGTTTAACTTTGTGTGAATTAAACTCCTGAGGTAGAATCCTGTTTGCATTGACAAAATTCAGATTAGGAACTCATGAATCGAAGCATGACATCCAAATTTCCACGGCCCTAAAGTTCGAGTCCTCTCCTTGAGTGACATCTTTCCCCATCTCGGGAGCACCTCAGTAATACCCCACCCTTAGTGAGTGGCCCCATCATTAATTAATTAAAGAAGAAAAGATCAGGGAATTTGGCATACGAGGCAGGGTGAGAGAGATGGCAACCTAACGCACAGAGGCAGATCCCGGGTGGTCGCCGTTAGGGCAGATGCGGTCTGCTCGCACATTTAAAAATTCCTCCAGATCAGATTTAGGTCCTTCCCCAAACTCACTTTAATCTACTGCCACAACTGTAATAGTCCTTTCTGAGCTTCCAAAAATATACTCTAGGCCACTTCAGTCACTGGTACTTTTTAATAAAAATAACTATCACTTAAAAAATTATGTGTGCGAACCCCTCAGCATGTTCTAGGAACTGTGATTTGTATTTTATATCCTGACACCCATGCCCTGATGTCGGTAGCGTTGTGATCACATTCTACATAGGGGGAAACCGAGACTTAGAGAAGTTATGTAATTTGCCCAAAGTTATTTAGTTAGCAAATCATGGATCCAGAATTTGAAGTCAGAATCTGACTTTAGAACTCATGCCCTTAACCACTACACTCAGCTGCCTCTCAGTTACCATTGTTTAAACCAATATAAAAATCATTGTAAAACATGGAACCCACAAGATTGTCATAAGGATGAAATGGCACACTGGGCGTAAGGCACTTAGTAGGACTCTGGACATTGACCTATCATCTCTGAATAAGCTCCAGTTTTATAACCTCTCTCTTCAATGTAATGAATTCAGTGTAATGCAATTCAGTGTAATACAATGGCTTCTACAGGGTAAGTTCTGAGTAGGCCAGAATATATTGATACTATCACTTGGTCTGTCCTGTACTTGTACTTCTGTTCAGCAGATTATGAGTGCATTAAATTTTTTAGCGATCATATTAAACTGATGTTCATATTAAATTTACAGTCATCCAAAATTGATTTTTAGAAGATGAACTATTCTTAAGCAGGTCATTCCCATTTTTGTACTTGGAGAGAAGTAATTTTAGTGTATTTCTGTCCTAGCTAGTTGGAGCTGCTGGAACAAAGCACCATTGACTGGGTGGCTTATAAACAATAGAAGTTTATTGCTAACGGTTCTGGAGGATAGAACTGCAAGACCAGGGTGTCAGGATGGTTGGATTCTGAGGAATTCTTCTGGACTGCAGACTGTCGGCTTCTGTTCATACCCGCAGATGGCAGAGAGCAGAGAGGGAGAGCAGGCTCCCTTGCGACTTTTATAAGGGCACTAATCCCATTCATGAGGGCACTGCACTAATGACCTCATCTAATCCTAATTACCTCCCAAAGGCCCTGTCTGCTAATTCCATCATAACAGCGGACGTGTAGGATTTTGACATGTGAATTTGGAATTTGGCAGCGGGGGAGGGTGCAGAGGGAGAGGGGGCACAACAATTCAGTCCATAACAACTACTTTCTAGTCTTTTCTCTCGACATAAATTTACATGTACACATTTATATAGAAATGCACGCATACATTTTTTATTAATGACTTCATTTTTATTAGTACATGTATCATGAACATTTCTTCATGTCTGAAAGATCCTTTGAAAACATCATTTTTAATAACTGCCTAGTATTTTATTACACAACTGTACTTGACGTAATCCATCGTCTGTTGGTGGACTCTTACCCTGACTTGGGTTTGTAACACCCTGTTTTAAATACTGACTTCCTTCTGTCCCCTAGACAGATAACTTCAAAATCTTCCCAATTCCTAATGTTGCAATCTTGTCCTCAGACTGTGGTTCAGAGACGCCAGAGGTACGTCTGCAAGACCTATGGAGGCGAGATGGTTCGCTAAGGAATATTTTTGCTTCCTCTCATGCAGTTCTTTGCAAAGTGCCATATTAAACACTGCAGAAACAGACCCCATTTATCTCTGAGGACATTAATATGCATATGAGTTTTTGCACATAGTTTTAGATTTACATATAATTAATACCTGTAGTGCGTTTTACCATACTCAAGCTATATAGATGAGTTCATATAATCCTCATGAGAAACCCACTTTACAAATGAATTAACCGAGACGCATTTCCAAACCACCAGGCCAATAAGTAGCAGATAAGGGAGTCACAGCCGAGTTTTATGATTCCAGACTCTGTGTTCCCTTCTGTCTAGATGAGGATTATCATTGGATTCATTAGCATTTTAGCAATAGGAGGTATTAGCATATCAGCAGACTGCCCAAGGCAAAGTGGAGTGTTCTCATCTTACCTCTCATTAATAAAAATTATTTAGCGGGGAGGAATTGTTGCAGAACTCGGTTAGTTAAAAACCAATGGCCTAGGATATCCAAGATGGTGGTAAAGTAAGTGGAAGCTACACTCACCTCCTCCCAGGACTAAACTGCAATTACAGCTGAAATATAAAGCAATCAACCTGAATAACCACCTGAACACTCGCTGAAGAGAAGCCTTATAACCAATAATTTATGAAAGAAGCCACATTGAGACTGGCAGGAAGGGCAGAGACGTGAAAAGGGCAGGCCCCACTCCCATGGGCAGTGGCTGAGATTCCAGATGTATATCCCAGCTGTGAAGGTTCCCCCTGAGAAGTATGGGGTTTCAACCCCATGCCAGGTGCTCTAGTCCAGAACAGCAGAGCCCGGACGAGGCGCCCACATAACATCTGGCTATGAAAGTCAGCAGGGATCCTGTCTGCCAGGGAAAGACAGGAGTCTGCTAGAGACACAGGCATCCTCCTAAAGGGCCAACACACAGAATCTTACTCAAAGCCACTCACCCTGGGCTCTGATGGAGGAAGGGTGGAGCAGACTAGAGTCATATGAGGAGAGAGTGGGATTTGTGACTCTGGGGAGAGAGCTAAGGGGGCAGCCACTGGGCCCCCTGTGCTGAGTACCTCTTCCACATCACAGAGGCCATCTTTCCTGGGTGAAGCACTTCCCTCCACATGGCAATAGCTTGGGGGAAAGCAATAACCCCACCCTCTGGACTCCCTGTTGCCCCACCCTGCGGAACTTGTGCCCTGCTGATGAGTCAGCTGCCCGGGCCAGGGTGTAGAGGTTCTAGGCAGATACAGGGGGTATCAGGGACTGAGTTGTGTGGCTTTGGAGTGGAAGCCATTTCCCTCACTTTCCTGTGAACCTGACTGGTGCCCTCCTTCGTGGGATATTTGCTAACTTTACTCTCCAGGCTCCCCATGGCCCCACCCTCCCAATTCCTGGTGGCTCTGCCCTGCTGAGGTCTTTGCAGAATCTAGGATAGACTGAGTTGTGTGGCTGTAGGATAGGAACTATTTTTCTCTAGCACGCCTGACCAGTGCAGAATCCTCCTACCACGCAGCCAAATTTTGGTCTCTTTGGGCCTAATAAACTCTTCTGGCCTTACCCGGAGAACCCTCCACCACAAAGGTATGTGAACACCAAGCCAGTGGCAGCTAGACCTTCTATACCCTGGGATATTTGCTGAGTGGCCTCAGACCCAGCATTGGCACTGAGTTTGAACCTGTGTAGATGTGGTGAAGACCATTTACCCCTACCTGGTGACTCATCGAGAACATACATCATGCAACTCAACTACCACCAGAGGCTCTTTCAGTAACTCAGTAACAGGAAGCTGGCAGGGGCAGACAGGGGGAGGCAGGGGGAGGCAGAACTTGGGGTTCCTCAGGACTTTGACTGACATGCCCCCAGAGCTGGTACTGGTAAAAATCAGCCTTGGTGTGCAGCTTGGTCCTTCCTGAACAAACCCAGGCCTAACTGAGGCAGCCACAAACTGTGGATCACTTTGTAGCTCCAAATAGGTTGCCTGGGGCCAGTCACAGGCAGCATCTGACCTTGGCCTGTATCAGAATTCCCCCCAAGAGGCCCCAGAACCAGTACATCTAGAGCGCACATTCAGACAACATCAAAGCAGGATCCAGTTAGTTTCACAGGCAGTACATCCAAAGGGAGATCTTGGTAGGTGGCGATGCTGCTGAAGCAAATTCTGATCCAAGCGATCAACACCTGCATGACATCTCATCTACTGTGGCTGGCACTGGCCCTCACAGTCAGCCAGCCTGAGGGTTGACTCCACACATACAGACCCGTAGCAATCAAGACCCAGCTACAACAGGAGGGCCCACATAACCCACACAAAAGGCGTTCCTGGAGCACCCAACGCAGATGATCAAGGCGACTGTGCCACTGGGCCCCATAGGACCTACTACATAAGACCACGCTACCAAAACAGGAGTCATAGCAGATCTACCTAATACATAAAAACAAACACAGAGAGGCAATCAAAATGGGGAGACACAGAAACGTGCCCCAAGAGAGAACAGGAGAAATCTCCAGGAAAAGAGCTAAAGGAAATGGAGGCAAGTAATCTACCAGATAGAGAGATCAAAAGATGGCTATAAGAATGCTCAAGGAGCTTAGTGAAAATTACAGCAGCAGGAATAAGGGCATAGAAACCATAAAAAGAACCAGTTGGAAATGAAAAATACAATATCTAAAATGAAGAGTACACTAGAAGAAATAAGCAGTAGGCTGGATGAAGCAGAGGACCAAGTCAGTGATTTAGAAGACAAGCTCAGTGAACACACACAATCAGAGCACCAAAAATAAAAAAGTATTTTAAAAAATAAGGATATTTACAGGAACTTTAGGACAACATGAAGAGTAACAACATCCACATTATAGTGCTACCAGAAGGAGAAGGGAGTGAGCAAGGGATCAAGAACCTATTTGAAGAAATAACGACTGAAAACTTAACTAGCCTGGTTAAGGAAAAAGACACATAAGTCCAGGAAATGCAGAGTCCAAAACAAGATGAACCCCAAAAGGCCCACACCAAGACACCTTATAATTAAAATGACAAAGGTTAAAGGCAAAGAGAGAATCCTAAATACAGCAAAAGAAAGTTACCTACAAGGGAGCTTCAGGCAAGACTGTCAGCTAATTACTCAACAGAAACATTTCAGGCCAGAAGTAATTGGCATGAAATATTCAAAGTGATGAAAAGCAATGACATACAACCAAGACTACTGTGCCCAACAAGGCTATCATTTAAAATTGAAGGAGAAATAAAGAGCTTCCAAAACAAGAAAAAGCTATAGGTGTTTGTTACCACAAAACCAGTATTGCAAGAAATGTTAAAGGTTCTTCTTTCTTAAAGAAAAAGAAAAAAGAAAAAAACACAGGCAAAAGAATAAAATGGCAATAAATATGTACCTATCAATAATCACTTTAAATGTAAGTGGATTAAATGCTCCAATCAAAAGACAGGGTAGCTGAATGAGTAAGAAAATAAGATCCATATATATGCTGTCTTCAAGAGACCCATGGCAGAATGAAAAATACTGACGAAAAGTAAAGGAATGGAGAAAGATATTTTATGCAAATGAAAATGAAGAAAAGGCTAGGGTAGCAATACTTATATCTGACAAAATAGACTTTAAAACAAAGGCTACAGTAAGACAAAGAAGGACATTACATAATGATAAAGGGAACAATCCAACAAGAGGATATAATGCATGTAAATATTTAGGAGAACCCAAAATAGGTTCTCCTAACTATAAAACAGGCCTTGATGGACATAAAGGGAGATATCAATAGTAATGCAGTCATGTTAGGGGATTTTAATACCCCATTGACCCCAGTGGATGGATTGTTCAGACAGAAAATCAACAAGAAAATGGTGGGCTTAGATGATACACTAGATCAGATGGATTTAATTGATATCTTCAGAGCATTTTACCCCAAAGCATCAAAATACATATTTTTTCAAATGCATAGGGAACATTTTTTAGGATATACCACACATTAGGACAGAAAACAAGTCTCAATAAATTTAAGAAGATTGAAATCATGCAAGCACCATCTCTGACCATAATGGTATAAAACTAGAAATAATCACAGGAAAAAAAAACTGGAAAACACAAAAACACATGGAGGCTAAATAACATGTTACTTAACAATGAAGGGGCTAACAAAGAGACAAGAAAGAAATCAAAAGATAAGACGAATATTAAGACAAATGAAAATGAGAGTACAACCATCCAAAA